>JARYGA010024449.1:0-42447 GCA_030545235.1 Helianthus tuberosus | reverse complement strand
CTGTAAGGATTGTTGACCCAACAAAGGACTTGAATGCTTACGGCCTTGGTAACGTTGACTGGAAGGAACGAGTGGAAGGGTGGAAGTTAAAACAGGAGAAAAATATGCAAATGACAAACAGATATGGCGGTGAAGGAAAAGGAGGGGACGAGATTGAACGAACTGGATCAAATGGAGAAGAATTGCAAATGTAGGTGCATTTCAGTTTCATTATTATTATTAGAATTATTTAAAAAGATAATACGTTAACCTACAAAAGTGGATGATTTATGTGACAGGGCTGACGATGCTCGGCAACCAATGAGTAGAGTGGTGCCTATTTCATCAGCTCATCTGACGCCATATCGTATTGTAATAATTTTACGGTTGATTATCTTGGGTTTCTTCTTGCAATACCGTTGCAGTCATCCAGTGAATGATGCTTATCCATTGTGGTTGGTATCTGTTATCTGTGAGGTCTGGTTTGCATTGTCATGGCTTCTTGATCAATTCCCAAAATGGTTCCCTGTTGAACGTGAGACCTACCTTGACAGGCTTGCATTGAGGTATACATATATGATTTTCATTGCAAAAGGTTTTATTCTTCGACAGTTGTCTTTCTCTATTTATATAAATAATTGTTATATTTGCAGATATGACAGGGAGGGCGAACCGTCACAACTGGCACCTATTGATGTTTTTGTGAGTACAGTGGATCCGCTAAAAGAACCTCCACTCATCACAGCGAACACGGTGCTATCGATTCTAGCTGTGGATTACCCTGTTGACAAAGTCTCTTGCTATGTGTCTGACGATGGTTCCGCAATGCTCACGTTTGAGTCCCTCTCTGAGACTGCTGAGTTTGCAAGGAAGTGGGTCCCATTTTGCAAGAAGCATAGCATTGAACCCAGAGCACCCGAGTTCTATTTTGCTCAGAAGATAGATTACTTGAAGGACAAGATTCAGCCTTCTTTTGTCAAGGAACGTAGAGCAATGAAGGTATACACTTTCACTTTTAATTGAGGTCTAACATGTTCATGTAATAAAAAAATTGTTTTAGTGTTCTACCCTTATATTAATATTTCGTTAATTTGATGACAGAGAGAGTATGAAGAATTTAAGGTGCGGATTAATGCTCTTGTAGCAAAAGCACAAAAGATGCCGGAAGAAGGTTGGACAATGCAAGATGGAACTCCTTGGCCTGGAAATAACCCTAGGGATCATCCTGGAATGATACAGGTGAATAGGTGTCACTTATCTTTTTTTTTTTTTCTCAATTCCCGTAAAAATTATGGTACAATGTTCTCCATCCTTAGCAAAGTTATACCATGCGATAGTGAGATGACGATGATAGTTACTTATGGTTGTGTAGGTGTTCTTAGGACACAGTGGAGGTCTTGATACAGATGGCAATGAGTTACCACGTCTAGTTTATGTTTCTCGTGAGAAACGTCCTGGTTTCCAACACCACAAGAAAGCTGGTGCTATGAATGCTTTGGTATTTTTTTATCTCCTTTTTTAAATATCTTCTTTAATCCACATGCATATAATAAAAACCATTTTTGTATGTATAGAACTGGGAGAACCGAATAACACTTATAGTTAATGTTTTAACTGTGATACATTTGGTGGCTATGTACATACAAGTGTTTATGCGGTTCTCTAGTTAAATTTGGTTTTGTAATGAACACACCCCTACGCATGCATACATACAAACATGCATATTGGTTTTTTAGTTAGTTTATAAAGGCTTCTTGTCATTGATAGATACGAGTTTCCGCGGTGTTGACAAATGGCGCTTATCTTTTGAATGTTGATTGTGATCACTACTTCAACAACAGCAAAGCTCTGAAAGAAGCCATGTGTTTCATGATGGATCCTGCGTATGGAAAGAAGACCTGCTATGTTCAATTCCCACAAAGATTTGATGGGATTGATTTGCACGATCGATATGCTAACCGCAACATTGTCTTCTTTGACGTATGTTTCCTTCTCATTAATCGCTTTATTAGTTGGTCATCTAGTTCTGATTATTCAATTTGCATTTTTTTTAGATTAACTTGAAAGGGTTAGATGGCATTCAAGGGCCTGTATATGTGGGGACAGGTTGTTGTTTCAACAGACAAGCTCTTTACGGATATGATCCAGTTTTGACCGAGGCTGACTTAGAACCAAACATTATCATCAAATCCTGTTGTGGTTCACGTAAGAAAGGAAAAAATAGTAACAAGTATACTGATAAGAAGAGAGCAGTCAAAAGAAGCGAATCGAACATTCCCATTTTTAATACGGAAGACATGGATGAGGGTGTTGAAGGTTTGCTCCTTTTAATTGGCTGCATTTTATCTCTCTTAGTACTTTGTTTGCATCACATGCATTTTCTCTTAGTACTAAATTCTTGTTTGGCAGGATATGATGAGGAAAAGTCATTACTAGTGTCTCAAAGGAGCTTAGAAAAACGATTTGGTCAATCATCAGTATTCATTTCTGCTACTTTTATGGAGATGGGAGGTATTCCACCCACCACAAATTCTGCTACCCTTTTGAAAGAGGCTATCCATGTTATTAGTTGTGGTTATGAAGACAAGACCGAATGGGGTAAAGAGGTAATTTAGCAATCTTGATTCCTGATGCATGTTGGATGACAATTGTGTCAGGTTGTTGGGTTGAATCGTTGTAACTCGAACACATAAAATTGTGTAACCAGAACACACCTGTTTAACTCATTTCTCTAATTGAGTCAAATGGGTTGGAGAGTTGAAATTAATGGCTTACGGTTGTGAATGTGTTGACTGATTGACCTGTTTAGTTAAAGGGGTTGACATTTATTTAAAGGGTTGACTAGGCAACCTGTTTAATTAAATGGGTTAAACATGTCAACCGGAACACAACCTGGTTTATTAAATGGGTTTAAAGGTCAATCTGAACACGACTAGTTTATTAAACCGGTTAAATATTAGAATTAATTGGTTATTTTGTTTCGGGTCCTATAATTAATTGGCACCCGGTCTATGTGTTTAAGCGATGGAAACAGTTTCTTTGGGAGATGCAATGCATCATAAAGATGCCATACTTCATTGGTTGCTGACGCTTATTATTCACAGATCGGATGGATTTATGGATCGGTGACAGAAGATATTTTGACGGGATTTAAGATGCATGCAAGAGGATGGATCTCAATCTACTGCATGCCTCCACGCCCTGCTTTTAAAGGGTCCGCTCCAATTAATCTTTCTGATCGTTTGAACCAGGTTCTTAGGTGGGCTTTAGGTTCAATCGAGATCTTACTCAGCAGACATTGCCCTATTTGGTATGGGTATAATGGTAAATTGAAACTATTGGAGCGTCTCGCCTACATCAATACCATTGTGTATCCACTGACCTCGATCCCGCTACTAGCTTATTGTGTACTTCCAGCTGTCTGCCTTCTCACGGGCAAGTTCATCATTCCCGAGGTATGCATACTTGCTTTTATTTTCATTTCTGCTTCAAAAAGGCAGTAAAAAGTGTGAAGAAAACACTAGTTTTGAATGTTAAAATTTGAGTTGGTGTTGATTTCTGATATGACATTATTTAAGGGTTACAGTAAACAGGTTTGGGTTAATTTTGGTTTAAACCTGTAGACACGTTTATCTAAACGAATCGTGTTTGGGTCGCCTTAAGGGGTTCGCCGGTACCGTTTAGGCTGTTTATTACTATTACTATTACTATTACTGTGTTACTGTATTACTGTTACTATAAGAGAGAAACAAGCATCAGTGTTTATAGTTTAACTGTTTAACGTAATTATTTTTCTATACATTTGTAATTTTTGTTGCAATTTAGATTTTAAGTATAAGTCTGAACATAATCTAGAATAAAATTTCAGATTAAGCGGGTTATGATCGTGTCAACCCATGCAAACTCATGTTGTGTTGGGGTTCACGTGTCTGACACGTTATTCAGGTTCATGTCTGGTTTGACCTGCCAACCCGCAAACACAACCCATTTAACACCCCTAAATTTGACATTGTCATCTTTGATTGATTGTTGCAGATCAGCAACTATGCGAGTATGTGGTTTATTCTTCTTTTCATCTCAATCGCCGCCACGGGAATCTTGGAGCTACGGTGGAGTGGTGTAAGCATCGAGGATTGGTGGAGAAACGAGCAGTTTTGGGTCATCGGTGGGACCTCGGCACATCTTTTTGCAGTGTTCCAAGGTCTGCTCAAAGTTCTTGCAGGAATCGATACCAATTTCACTGTCACATCAAAAGCAAGCGACGAAGACGGTGATTTTGCAGAACTCTACATTTTCAAATGGACGGCTCTCCTGATCCCGCCAACCACCGTACTCATCGTCAACTTGGTCGGAATCGTCTCTGGAGTCTCGACAGCCATCAACAGCGGTTACCAATCGTGGGGTCCATTGTTTGGAAAACTGTTTTTCGCCATCTGGGTCATTGTCCATTTGTACCCTTTCCTCAAAGGTCTGTTGGGTCGACAAAACCGCACACCCACAATTGTTATTGTGTGGTCGATTCTTCTCGCTTCGATTTTCTCATTGCTGTGGGTTAGAATCGATCCTTTTACGACAGACGACAAGCTTGATTCGATACGTGGACAGTGCGGGATTGACTGTTAATTTTAATGCACACTTTTGGTATATATAATGTACAAGAATTCAAAAAAAAAAGGCAGGATGACTATAACATCTGACAACTTTTATAAATTTATTTTTTTATTTCTCTTCCTCGTGAATATTTTGGTAGTTAAAAGCTAGTTTTAACTTTTAAATGTGTATATGTAAGTGTCAAACAAGTTTAACGATGTTAATTACATTTTTGTAGATAATATTTACTTTTAATAATGGACCGATTATGTTTTGTTAAGTATAACACAATGAGTAAAGACCATCCATTTGTAATTCTAAAATGTACTTCATTTTATTAGGTGCCTGGCAGTTTGCCTGGCACTTCCCTATTGGACCAACCATTTTCGATTTAATTTTATTTCCAGTTTAAAATTACGGTTTTGACCTTTATTTAAAATTATGTTTTTGCCCACAGTTTAAAATAAAATTATATTTTTTCCCCTGGCTCAAAATTATTATTTTGCGCTCAGTTTAAAAACTCATTTTTAATTTTATTCCCAGTTTCAAATTACGGTTTCGCCATCTGTTTAAAATTGCGTTTTTGCCCCTAGCTCAAAAATAAAATTATGTTTTCCCCTAGCTCAAAATTACGATTTTGCCATCGGCTCAAAATTACGTTTTTGCCGACAGTTCTAAATAAAAAATTATGTTTTCCCCATAGCTCATAATTATGATTTTGCCATCAATTTAAAATTATGATTTCGCAACCAGTTCAAAATATAATTACGATTTTACCCTCTGTTCAAAATTATGATTTTGTTCCCATTTCAAAAATTATGATTTTGTTCCCACAGCTACCTAGCACTTCCCCATTGGTCCAGCCAAATTACGATTTTACCCCGTATAAATTTACATTTTTGTCATTGGTTTTGTTTTTTTCTCTCCCATCCTAATTACGATTTTTCCATCGGTTTCAAATTTACAAGTTTGTCATTGTTTTTGTTTTTTTCTGTCGAATTACGATTTTGCCTCCAGTGTAAAATTACAGCCATGCTTTCGTTTTAGTTTTTTTTTTGACAAATCTATGGTAGTGTTTTGTTTTAATTATTGAGTCGATGTAATTTTTATTCGTGTCAAGCGGTTGCGTGGCACACACTCATTTGTCCTGAAATATTACAATTTTGCCACAGTTAAAAATTATAGTCTTTCCATCGTTTTAGTTTTTTTTTTTTAGCAAAAGTATTGATAGTGTTTTGTTTTAATTGGTTTTCTCGATATAATGTTTTTTGAGATCGTGTTATGAGTAGTTTGTACAAGTAACCGAAACACAGATGTATATGAAAAAGAAATATTTGGCTTAGTGCCCCGCAACGCGGGCGGGGCAACACCTAGTTTGGGAACAAAATCCAAATACTACCCACGTGTAACATCCCAAATTTTGTTGTATTAAATCTTGAATATTAGGGGAGTGGGGGCGGTCCGTTATGGACGTCCCACCACGCGTTGAAATATAACGAACACCGCCGCCACCTCCATGATCACGCGTTGTATATTTAAAGCGTTGAAACAATGACGCGTTGAAGTTTCCAAATTTCGAACGTTGGGCTGTGTTTTGGACCGTTATTCAACGGTAAACTTCAATAAAAAAAATACCTTTAAACCTTTTTTCTATATATATCTCCATTTTAAACCATTTTACACACACAAAAACATAAACCCATTTCACACAATCTACATCTTTCTCAAATGGAGTTCCCTACGGATTCGACGTTTCCGATGTCTAGCGATAGCGATGCCGAGTCATCTTCCGACAATGAGACGCTAAAATATTTTGTGTCGGTGTATAACGAACTTGATACTAGTTCGTCCCGCCCAAAGAAGAAGATGGTAGACTGTGATCGTATACGTGCCAACGAAGTGTTAATCACCGATTATTTTGTGGAAAATTCGCCAACTAGCGACAGGTAACCCTCCCGATCAATATGATGAATACCTAGCTATGGCGTCCAGAACTTCACGTGAATGTTTGCAATTTTTTTGCAACGCGGTCATTAAGTTGTATGGTAAAGAGTTTTTACGTAAACCGACGAGCCACGACATCTCACGTATTTATGCTGCACATGAGGCTAGATTGCATTTTCCCGGGATGCTCGGTAGCATCGATTATACACATATCGAGTGGAAAAATTGTCCAAGAGAGTTGCGAGGGGCGTATGTTAGGGGTGACATCAAAAGACCAACCATCATACTAGAAGCGGTGGCGTCGAATGATTTATGGATTTGGCATTCGTATTTCGGTGTTCCAGGTTCAAACAACGACATCAATGTGTTGCACACGTCGCCGTTGTTTCAAACCGTAACGGATGATACCGCACCTTCCTCTCCTTTCTATGTTAACGGACGACATTACAAACGAGACTTTTTTCTTGTGGATGGTATCTACCCGTCATGGTCTGTTTTTGTGAAAGCTCCCTCATTTTCTGTCGAGGCTAAAAAAATCGTGTTCAAAAAATTGCAAGAATCGGCAAGAAAAGATGTTGAGAGGGCATTTGGTGTTTTAAAGGGTAGATGGGGTATACTACACCGACGGGTTCGTGCGATGAACAAGAAAGCAATACATAGCATAGTGTATGCATGTATCATATTGCACAATATAATAATCAAAGAAGACGGATGTGCAATATCCCCGGATTGGGTGCCGGATCCTCTTACACAAGTTCAAGCTCCACAAAATATCCAACAAGAATTGCGTAATGAAGAAACTCACTTTCGGTTGAGATACGATTTAATCGAACTAGTAGGGGGGATAGTGCACGGTCCTCCCAACCGCCGAAGTGATCCCACTCCGGGAGCCGCTACCCGACCAAGCTAGCTCCGCGGTGAATTCCCCTTGCCGAGTTCTTACCTTGGGCGACATATGCCACTCCCAAGACTCGAACCCGATACCTCTGGGAAGAGGTGGGTGTCGGTGGCCAACTGGGCTACCCCAGCTGGTTTTGATCGAACTAGTAGGTTCTTTAGGTTTGGAGTTTGGAGTTTCATGAGTCGAACGAGGAGTAGGTTTTTTTTTTTTTTTAATTGTAGCCTAAAATATTTCTAGTATGTTAAATTGAACTTGTATGTTTTAATTTTAATGAAATTTATAATTTTAGTGTTTTATTGTTAATTTCTAATTTAAAGTAAAAAATTAAAAAAATTTGTGAGCTGCCACTACAAAATGCTTATGAGTGATAGAATAGTGGCTGATGACATGACAAAAGTTGATTGGATATTGTGAGTGATAGAATTATATCACTAGTGACCACCCCCAATCCCCTTATAATCAATAACATAATGTTTAAAGGGTGGGAGTTGGCTACAAAGTCTATTTTTCCTACAAAGTGTACAAAGTCATAAAGCACCACAATTTCAGCCATAAAACACACTCAAACCCCACAAATAACAAAGTAGAGATTACTAAAAAGTCATATTTGTGGGTTTTGTGTTGTGTTTTGGATGATAAGGCTTTGATTTTCGAATGACTAACATTAGTGTGTTTTATGACGATCATCATGTTGTGTTTTATATTCATAGTTCTATGATGGTGTGTTTGAAGTTTTTATGGAATGTTAAGGTTTGGATATTGTGTTTTAGTGATCTTCACTCTGTTATTTGTGAGTTTTGAGTGTGTTTTATAGTTGAAATTGTGGTGTTTTATAACTTTGTACACTTTGTAGGAAAAATGGACTTTGTAGCCGAACCCCACCCATGTTTAAAAACAAATTATGTTTCGATAATGCAATGAGTCATTAAGATGTTTTTTTTTTTTAAAACAAATTGATCTATTTAAATAAGGTTAGTCAACACCTCCGAAAGGACAATTGATGTCTTTCTCACGAAGTGGAAGGACGTAAGAGCATTCACATCCATTTCATCAAAATACGTGAGTGAAATTTTTATAATATAAAGAGTATAAAAAGTAGTTGTGAGTGGAAGAGAGAAAAAATATTAATGTTTATTTGTATATTTAAGAGGACACTGTTCACCCCCTATAATTTTTTAATATATTTTGAAAGTGGTTAGAGGGAAGAGAAAAGATAATGATAAAGATATAAATAAATATTATTTAAATGAAAATGAGAGAGAAAATATGATGTTTTTTAATGTAATGGTAAAAATATGGTGAAATGGATGTGAATGCTCTTACAGATCATAATTCTCTCTAAGAGTATTCATATTGTAGACTCATCTTCACCTATGTATTTAAATCAAAAAGTACATTTTCTTTAAAAATTTTATTAATTTCTAAAAAAACTCACATTCAACCCTTTATCTTTACATTCATTTTACTCACATTAACTTATTTTATTATTATTTTATCTTTCCTACACACATAAAAAATATAGATAGATGAATATAACTCTCTAAATATAGAGATGTATTTTATACTCTCTAAATTTTTATTTACTATAGAAGTTCCAATGTAGTATCATTTTTCTTATTTATTCTACTTTTTTCTATATATTATATAGAATAACCACATATAGAGGTTGTAATGTGAATACTGTAAGATCGCTACTTGTGTTGAAGAGGTGACTTTTTCCAAAAGAAAAATAAGAGGAAAAAAATGGATGTCAACATAGATTTAGAAGTGTTGTTTATTTAAAATATATACATTACAACATAAGTTAATTCAAACCATGTAAAATTTAATAAATTCTTTTCTAGAAAATTAAAAAAAAAATCAAGACTTAAGTAACGCCAATTGGACATTTGATTCGTGTAATGCTTTTACGCTTTGTTCCCGAGTTCACTCAAGGAGGGAAAGGAAAAGAAAAGAAAGTAAAAGGAAGAAAGGAAATAACTAGAAAGGAAATGAAGAGAAAGGAAAAGAAAGAATGTGTTTCCTTTCATTTCATTTCCTTTCTTAAATGAAACTTTAAAACAAAAATATTTAATATTTGTACTTTCTTTCCATATCATTTCCTTCCATTAACCTGGAAGACACGCGTTTAGTGGGGGGATGGCCGCCCAATTAGGGCAATTGGAAAAAACCACGAACAGAAACATTGTTCATTTCCATTGGCCTATTAATAGATATTAATAGATATTAATAATTAATAAGAAAGAATTGAAATGTGGATGGAACAAAATGTGTGATGTAATTAGTTGAAAAAAAATAATAATTGAATGAAATTCTTTGGCATAATCTTATAGCATCATAGGCATTGATATATATTCACAACTAGTATTTTTTTCTAAAACGCAATGGATTAAAAACACAAAAAATGTGTTTTTTTATCTCTAAAACACAATGAACTAAAAACACAAAAAATATGTTTTCTCTATGTAACACCTAGTAAAATCGTGTCCAATAATGTATTGACAAGTGTCCCTAATCCTTATAGTACCAAAAGTTGGCTAGGAGGGACTATTTTTGCCAAAATTGAAAACTATGAATGTGAAGGGACTAAAAGTGTCAACATGCTTAAACCATGCCTCTGAGTGACCCTTTACGGTGTTCGTATTCTCAAACGAGCCACTTGTTGGACGAACGATAGCGTTTGTAATTTTAATTGGAAGTTTGTTAATTGAAGGGTTTAAAACGTCAACATGTTAATTTATACTTCTGAGTAAACTTTTAATGAACTGGGAGCCTTATGATGTTCGGTTATACTCCCGGGCATGCCTAAAATTGGTCTTAAGGGGTTAAAAGTCCAAATTATGAAAGTTATATTGAGTTTTAGAGCATAAGGACTAAAACGACCAACTTTGGAAACTTATTGAGGTCGCGGTCGGGCGCGAAGGGCTAAGACTTTTCCGTCGTGGGTAGCCATACCCTCACCAGTAGGGCTGTAAAAGAACCGAACGAACACGAACAAGGCCTTGTTCGTGTTCGTTCGTTAAGGAAATAAATGTGTTCACGGACGGTTCATGAACACTTACCGAACGAGATTTTATGTTCGTGTTCGTTCATTAAGGAAATGAGCGTGTTCACGAACGGTTCACGAACACAAACGGACACAAATAAATTTGGCGAACGCGACAAAGGATAAAGATAGATGGCCCAAAGAGTAGCACTCGAACTTGAATCCCTTATTGTGGAACGGAGGTCGATCGTATTCGCCTATGTAAATAATGAGAAATGAAAGGGAAATGATGCATAAACAAGGTGAAATTGGGTTTCCTAGTTTAATTGTTAGAGTAATAAAATAAATAAAAGTTTAATAATATAAAAAGTACAAATAAAATATAAGAAAGTACAAAGATCTTCAATTAAAACACAAACATACGAACATAAACGAACGCAAATCAACACATGTTCACGAACACCTTACCGAACGTTCACGAACACAATCGAACGAACGAGACCTCTGTTCATGTTCGTTCATTTAACATATCGAACGGAATTTCTTGTTCATGTTCGTTCGTTTATTAAACGAACTTCCCGTCGAACGGTTCACGAGCTGAACGTTCGGTTCGTTTACAGCCCTACTCACCAGCTCAAAATTTTTGCTTGTTCACCACTCAAAGCTGCCATACACCTCACAAACGAATCTATGGGCTTGTTTCTTGTTTAGAACATGTTATGGGACACTTGTATGCATCTCCTAAGCTCTCATAACACTTAACACTTCGAATGATCACAATGATCCTCCAATTACTATAAAAAGGTGCCATGTTCTTTCTTTTGAACTTGCACCTTCTTCTTTCACTCTTCTCTCATCTCCTAGAGATTCCCAGATATTGGGAGCTTCCATTTGAGTTGTGTTTCATCAGTGGATCACTTGTAAGTGTTCCATTCTTTTATATTTTCGTTTATAGGCTTTTTAAAGCCAAAAGTCAAATGTTTTCGATAAACGCTTTGACTTTCGGTTTAGACCTTAATGGTCCAGCCATTGTTCGCAACGAACATGGCTACGTGATCGTAATTATGTAGGTGTTAATCCCTCAAAAAGGCACCTCCTAAGAATCATGTTTGCTTGGTCAATTGACGAGTCAACATATTAATGTTTTAAAAAGTCAACGGGTCAGATTTTGAAATATTCATAAACTAACTTTAGATGTGTTCTAAAATATGTTTTAACACTTAAACAACGTAGTAATAATTATTAGAACATGTGTAAACATGTTCGGCTCGTCAATTCCAGCTTTAGGGTCGGTTCGCAACCGAAAGTCGTGAAGTTTGACTTCTGCTTTGACTTTCGATTATGACCCGAATTAGAGTAGTGTGCTACTGATTTAAGGTTACGTTATGATCGTAATGTGATGTAGAATAACCCTCTGAGGTTTTATTACATGATTGTAATTGTAATATGAGTTTTATGCAAGTTTCCGTTAATATGCCATACTTTGACTATTTTGCCCTTTTTGTTAAAAATAAGGTTTTAATCACCAATGAACTTGCAAATCACTTAGGTACTGATATATTAACATGTTTAACATATTTTCATGTTACTAATCTGATCATAAACCGAGTTTCGTATAATATCGTAAATTACGCTTTAAGGTGACCGAAATGCCCTTTCGGCGCATAGAACGGTTTTATACGTAATTTTTTATACCAAACTCATTACCTACTGATGTAATATCATAATTAGGATATTTTGGGATTCAAGTCAGTTTATAAACCGAGTTTACATACAAGTTCTTGTATTATGTTCTTAAATGACGATTATGCCCCTATGGCACATAAAATGGTTTTAAAGCATAATCTTCACACAAAACCTTTTAGCTACTAATGTTTATACTAAATAGCATATCTTGACCTAAATATACTTAGTAAACTGATTTCGAGATATAAACCTAAATATCAATAACTTTCTTATCTCGTGGGGAACATCTCTCGGATATATGGACTTAGTATCCAAAATTTCGTTTGAGAGATTGCCTGATTTTGAGATATTAGGTCTTTATACTTACTGTTATCTGGGGTATTATCCTTGGTCTTCTGATTTTGCATCAGTAATGTCCTAGATCTCGTATAATACTTTGCGTGCTTAAAGCTTTCCCTCTGCATAAAAATTTAAAAATATCAAACGATATGAATCAAGTGTAGTTGTAAAGAAGATTCCTAAGTGGAACACACCTTTAAGTCGAGCCTTCATCTCTTTGACTGAACGCTAGTTCATACCTGAGCTCTCAAGGCCTCGCACTAACCCTGAGTATAGATATCAATATAGTATATTCACCTGTAAGACTGAATCTAGGGAATCTTGATACGGGGGTATATTCTGAGGTGGGACACGCGAATAAGTTAAGTTCTTAAAACATTAATCTCGTATCTTGAATCAATTGAACTTTGTGTGAGAATTTAAGTGGATCAGTATACTGACAATCTAAGTGAATCGTTTAAAACTTAAAGTCTAAAAAAGGTCAACGGTGCTAGTGATTCGTCAAAAACTAATATGATCATCTGACACGAACTCACACAAAAATATGTCTGTAAATATTTCTTTACTGCATTTCTTTAAATAAAAATCACAAAAAGATTTTCGGTGTGTTTTTGCATAAACTTTGAAAAGTACAAAAATATTTTTTTTCTACTTTACTTTCGACAACCGATGTCTGAAAGCTGAGTTTCAAAATCTAAAGTATGTTGAACATGTCTCTGAAAATAAACAAGTTCATTAAGTTGAAACTTGAGGTTTTTTAAATGAAAAATCCAAAAATAGTTTGTAAAAATCTCCAAGGTCATTAATTTGGACTTGGATGATCAACTGAGGGTTTTGGATGCTTAACTGTCAAATATATAGTTACTTGATAGGGGGAGAACCAGTTTATAATCCTGGAGTTATAAAATTGTCAAAAGATTTTCATAAAGCCAGTATTCGATACTGGGAAATAATAGTTTTAAAGGACCGGGAAACAATCTTGAACCAAAAATAGTTTTACATTGTCAATTTTTCATAGAGCTAGGTTAATGATCCTGGTAATCTAAAAAGCACATATGTATGAATGCTAAAAGCCACGTTAGCAATTCTGGATGACCCAAAAAACTTTCACTGTTAAATATTTGTGTTTTTCAGATGTTGAGTCAGATTACGTGTAACACCCCGTGTTTTCACGAGTGAAAGTCAAAGTCAAGGTAAAAGTCAACGACCGATTTCGTGCGACTCGAATCGTAGAAATGTTTTTATTTTAATTATATTATGTGGAGTAAGTGTTGTTCATTACAATAATCACATCATATTAATCGTATTTCAATCGACCTACGACTGTGAATGATAGGAAGTAACAATGCGATAAAGTTAACTAAGCTATGCTAATCGAATCGACATCAAATCGTAACTAGAGCTACGTATTTTACTCGTCACTATACGTGTGTGTGTGCCTTACGTGTTACCTGTGCATGTTCATTTTATATTATGTTGTGATAATCAAGCGAACTCAATCGAACTCGAAGTCTAACTCGAATGTAAACGAACCCGAACCCGAATTCCGAGTCGAACCATATAAGAAGTAGTTGGGACTGAAAGTAATTTGACTAGGAAACCCTATCGAATCGCTCGAAAACCGAAGCCGAAGCGTCGTCGCACCGAACGCACCAAATCAGGCGACATCCGAACGGATGGTCAATCCGCACGGATTGCCAATCCGCACGGATGACCAATCCGGACGGATAGCCTATCCGGGTTACGTGCCATCCGCACGGCTCACCCTTTCCCCTTTTAGCATCCTATAAATACACGGGTCACTCTCCAACTTTTCCACTTTTGGCAAGTGACGTCCGAACCGCACGCATTCTTCACTTTTTCTCAGATTTCTCTCAATCCAGGTAAGATCTTGCACTAATTCTTGTACATTCTTGATCACTACACAATTCTACACCTTTTCATCTTTCAAATCTCAACTTTTAACCATGAAATCATCAAGATTTGAGGTATCCTCGGGTGACGTCACCATGAAGTTCTTATGAACTTCAAGCTTGACCTCATTCCACCAAGAATAACTCAGATCTGAACGATTTCCATAAGATTTCACAACAACTTCACCTAAATCTAAGCTTTTCTAAGGATAAAAGAGTTGAAAGAAATAAACCTAAGTTCTCTCCTTCTTATACCCTTAAGATCGGTACGAATCTGATCGGTTCTAGTCTCTACTCGATAATAGTGGTGCACTAGTCCTAGATCTGGAATCCTACCCGCGAGACTCCTGACGTTGTCCGCACGGACTGCCATCCGGACGGATTGTTGTCCGCGCGACCGGCTTGAAGGGTAGAGGTACTTAGGTGTTTTCTAAATGATACAACGAAAACTCCAAAGCACAAGCCATCATACACAAACACATCCTTAACTTAGGAAGAAACAATCCACTTGAACGTTTATCCGCACGAACAACTTGTCCGTACGGGTAAACAATCCGCACGAGCGACTAATCCGCACGGATCACCATTCGCACGGATCACCATCCGCACGGATCACCATCCGCACGGATCACCATCCGCACGGATCACCATCCGCACGGATCACCATCCGCACGGATAGTTGATCCGCACGATCAGTTATCCTTCCCGCTCTCACTTTGTACTGTTTCACGCGCCACTTATCGTTACGTTATCGAATCTATTCAGGCTAACCGTACTCGCTGAAAAGCGCTCCCTTCAATCCATAATCGCCCTGAGTATACTCGAACCCTTTTTGCTTTAGCACTTTTGGGTGTTACATACGTTACGAATATTCAAACTACAACTATCACACTACTCAAGCTATTTTAACGCTAAACCATTTATGCATGTTATACGTGGCTTATGAATGCTTGTTGTTATGTTTACACATGGAATGCTGTCTACCTGCCTTAGCAACGATAGTACTATAGTTTGGACTCAGCACCCGTTCACACGGGGGTTGTTAAGGATCCTTTACTTGCATGGATTACGGTGGTAATCATGTATTGCGAACTGCCTCGGGCAGTCAACCCGCAGTCATTGGTATCGATGGGTCTATGTCGATAACTAACGTGCTTCATTTCACTATGTGTACGTGCTGGTTATGCGTAAACGAATTCGAACTCTATATGCTATTATCAAACTTGTATGCTCACCTTTACATTTTATGTATTGACTTTATTTTAACGTATGTGACAGGTGCTTAGGTCGCTTGTTTGCTCTTTGTGCTGTGATGAAATCGAAGCTAGGAACTGGAGTCCTAGAAACCAACAAACAAATTTGTTATGTTTAAATCTGAGTTGTCGGAACAGAATATTTGTTTTGATGTTATCTGTAATAACTTGCTTGACTATTTAAGATACGGTATGGGACGTATGGCTTTAATTGAATGGTAATGATAGTTGTTATGGAAACTTCTGGACAATCTGTTTCGCTCAGTGCCATGCCCCGATGATTCCGCTATCGGTTGGGGTGTGACAGATTGGTATCAGAGCCATAACTATAGGGAATTAGGCAAGACTCGACCTAGTCCGGGTCGAAGTCTTAGAGACCTAGTCTATAGTTAAGAACCAACAGACCAACTCACGCGTATGCGTAAACTCGCCACTATCACTCGCTCTTTTCTACCACTGCACTCGAATTTTCAAGTTATGAGTAGGTAATGAGGCCGAGAATAGGTGTGAAAACCGCAAACTCTCGACTAAAGTTGCCTAATCAGCTTGCATTTTAGCTACAAACGAGGAGAATCATACCAAATTAGGAGTGAAATCCATATTTTGATGATTAATCTCCTCGAATTTATCAAAAACAGGGACGGAAGTTGCAAGATAGGGGTGAAACCCTAACCTTGACGACTCATCCTGCTTTTATACAAAAACTCCCACCAAAGTTTCGATGAACTCCAACGATCTAAAGACACAATATAACCAATGGGAATTGCGCCAACGCCCAAGAATCGAGGCAAAGGCATAGTCCTGGAGGTAATTGTGCACACAGGATCCTTGCGAATAGTCGAGCCACTTTGGTTAGTCGAAGTCTATTAGCCGCAGACAATCTACCCTTGATTTATCAATCTTTTTGAAGATTTTATGTATTTTCTGCTTATTTATTGACGTTTTGAGGTACTACCGGTTTCAATCTAACGTTTTCGGCCTTAACTACTCACACAACACATCATTGACAAATCGACAATAGAGGCATTCAGAATGCTTTGTATGCTCGTATATACCTTAGTGACTAGGAGCGTATGTGTTCTTGTTATTGTGCTTACGTGTTTAGGAATGTTGTGATTATGTGCTCTATGTGTTTATGTGGTTTTGGTGCAATTCTGTGATTTTATGACTATATGCGTTTACATAGTACGTGTTACTGAGCTTTAGTAAGTAGTAGACGTGTGAGGTGAGATTCGAATACATGTGCTGAGTTCCATGGCGATGTCTATTGCAGACAATGTCGTCTGGATCTCGTCATACACTCACTCGTCAGGAAAAGAGGGACAGACGTCTTGCCTTTATTATCGCGAAAAGTGTGGCAAAAGCTGTGAGCGATGCCAACGAGAACGCTAGCAAATCATCCGAGGAATCGAGGACTGAAGGTCCTAAAGCTGTCACAAGACCTTTCAGTTTCAAACAATTCAAGTCATGTGGGCCGAAAGAATTCACAGGCGAAGGAGGTCCTACTGCACTATTCCACTGGTTTGACTCTATCGAGGTTACTCTGCGACAAAGTGGTTGCCCTGATGACCTTCGAACTCTGAACGCTACCGGCGTCTTCCAGTCCCGTGCTCTAGACTGGTGGACGGCCGAGAGGAATAAGCGAGGGAACGATGCAGCCTACGGTTTGTCGTGGGACGAGCTCAAGGAAGTCATGCAAGAGGAATTATGCCCTCCTCACGAACGTCAAAAGCTCGAAGATGAATTCTGGCACATACATCAGAAGGATGGAGACAATGCTGGTCTTACTGCTCGCTTCAAACAGCTCAGCATTATCTGTCCCGACCAGGTCAAGACTCCTGAGATGACCATCAAGAAGTACATCCGAGCTTTGCCCGACTGCGTTGCTGATTTCGTGCAAGCGGCTAAGACTACCATGATCGAGGAAACCTATATGCTGGCCGCCGAAATCAATGACAAAAGGGTTAAGGCTGGGGTATGGGATAAGACCTCCAAGCATCTGCATCAAGCCACCACTACCGCACCGACTGCTGAACCTACCTCATCAAGCAACAAGAGAAAGAACAAGAGAAAGAAAAGCTCCACCAACAAGAACTGTGCGATTACTGCTGCACCGATCCAAGCTGTACCTGCCCAACAACGTCAAGTAGCGGCGCCTGTGGCCAACGCACCGCCTGCAAAGCGTGCATATACTGGGCCACACCCGCTCTGCCCTACTTGCACCTATCATCACCCGACAGCTATTCAATGTCGCTTCTATGCTCATTGCAATGTCTACGGCCATTTTACTGCCAACTGCCGTATTCGCCAAACTCCTGCCAATCAAGCTCTACTCGCTGCCCCACAGGGTCAACAAGCTCCTCCGGCACCCGCAGTCAAAGCCAGAGCATGCTTCACGTGTGGCGACCCGAATCATTTCGCCAACATGTGCCCGAACAGGGTAGTGAAACAAGAACCGCAACAGTAGCAGCAACAACAGGCCGCACGCGCCAGAACTTTCAATCTCAATGTGCGTCAAGCCCAGGCCGACAACAACGTGGTCAATGGTACGTTCCTTGTGAATGGTATTTATGCTTCATGTTTGTTTGATACTGGAGCCGATAATTGCTTTGTGTCGCTCGAATTTGAGAAACTCCTTAGTCGTAAACGTTCCCGACTCTCCTCTGCATTCGATGTCGAAGTCGCTACCGGAAGAACCGTCGCTGTAAATTCTGTTATTCGTGATTGCACTCTCGAGCTCAACAATCACATTTTCTCAATCGACCTCATTCCGATGCAACTAGGAAGCTTTGATGTCATAGTAGGCATGGACTTCCTTCGAGAAAACCATGCCGAAGTTGTGTGCTTCGATAAGATGATTCGTTTTTCGCTCGCAAATGGTGATTCTTTGCGCGTTTATGGTGATACTACTTCGAAGGGTCTCAAGCTTATGTCATGCCTACAAGCTAGCAAGTATCTCCGCAAGGAATACAGGGCTTTCTTGGCTAACGCCGTAGCAGCGGAG
Organism: Helianthus tuberosus; assembly: GCA_030545235.1. Taxonomy (NCBI): domain Eukaryota; kingdom Viridiplantae; phylum Streptophyta; class Magnoliopsida; order Asterales; family Asteraceae; genus Helianthus; species Helianthus tuberosus. The sequence goes on along the minus strand of JARYGA010024449.1, from coordinate 23,852 downwards.
AAGGAAAAGAAAGAGAAGAAGGAAGTAAAAGACGTTCCTGTGGTTCGAGAATTTCCTAATGTTTTTCCAGAGGATCTTCCCGGACTACCTCCAAAGCGCGATATTGATTTTCGCATTGATCTCATTCCTGGAGCTAATCCTATTGCCAGAGCTCCTTACCAACTCGCGCCGTCTGAAATGCGCGAACTCTCAACCCAACTCCAGGAATTACTTGAGAAAGGCTTTATTCGCCCGAGCACCTCTCCTTGGGCGCACCAGTCCTTTTCGTCAAAAAGAAGGACGGGTCGTTCCGGATGTGCATCGACTACCGGGAATTGAATAAGTTGACTATCAAGAACCGCTATCCCCTGCCTCGAATCGACGATTTGTTTGATCAGCTACAAGGCGCTACGTGTTTCTCGAAGATTGATCTACGTTCCGGATATCATCAGTTGCGTATACAGGAGGAGGATATACCCAAAACCGTGTTTCGTACTCGTTACGGCCACTACGAATTCGTTGTCATGCCTTTTGGCCTAACCAACGCACCAGCGGTTTTCATGTATCTGATGAATCGAGTGTGTAAACCATATCTTGACCGTTTCGTCATCGTGTTCATCGACGATGTCTTGATCTATTCCAAAACGAGAGCCGGGCACGCGCAACATCTATGTTTGGTTCTCGAGTTACTCCAGGGGAACCAACTCTACGCCAAATTCTCCAAGTGCGAATTTTGGTTGGGGGAGGTTCAGTTTCTGGGTCACATCGTAAATAATCAGGGTATTCACGTCGATCCTGTGAAGATTGAAGCTGTTAAGAGCTGGGTTACGCCTAAGAACCCGTCTGAAGTCCGCTCCTTTCTCGGGCTGGCGGGCTATTATCGATGATTTATCGAAGGATTCTCGAAGATTGCTGTACCACTTACCTCTCTTACACATAAAGACCAGCCTTTTCTCTGGGGAACCAAACAAGAGTCTGCCTTTCGAACCCTTAAACACATGCTTTGCAATGCTCCTGTTCTCACACAACCCGACGGAAACGATAATTTCATTGTCTACTGTGATGCTTCCAACCTTGGTCTCGGTTGTGTCCTCATGCAACGAGACAAGGTCATAGCTTACGCATCTCGTCAGCTCAAAGTCCACGAGAAGAACTATACAACCCATGATCTCGAGCTAGGCGCAGTTGTTTTTGCATTAAAGATTTGGCTACACTACCTGTATGGTACAAGGTGTACGATCTTCACCGATCATAAGAGCCTACAACACATCTTTAATCAGAGGGAACTAAATATGCGTCAACGCCGATGGGTAGAACTTCTCAACGATTACGACTGTGAAATTCGTTATCACCCAGGCAAGGCAAATGTTGTTGCCGACGCACTTAGCAGGCGGAGCTATCTGCTTAGCACTCGTAATGTTCAAGCCCAGCACAACCTCGAAGCTCTCATCCGCGACACACAACATGCATGTTTCAACGAACGCACCTTGAAGAAAGAAAGAATCTACCACGATGGAGCCCAACTAGTAAGCAAATCAAATGGGATATTCCACTTCTTAGACCGAATTTGGATTCCCAAGCGAACCAATTTGCGACAGATTATCATGGATGAAGCCCACAAGTCCCGGTACTCTATCCATCCCGGTGCTGACAAAATGTACCATGATCTTCGCTATAGGTACTGGTGGCCGGGAATGAAGCGGGATATCGCCCTTTACGTCGGAAAATGCCTAACCTGTGCTAGAATCAAGGCTGAACATCAAAGACCCTCTGGCTTGCTCGAACAACCACCAATTCCCATGTGGAAGTGGGAGAGCATAGCTATGGATTTCGTAACCAAGCTTCCAACCACGTCATCAGGTCACGACAGCATTTGGGTTGTTATTGACCGTTTGACTAAATCAGCTCACTTTCTGCCAATACGAGAAGACTACAAGGTAGAACGATTAGCCCGAATCTACACCGACGAGATCATTTGTCGACATGGGATGCCTCGTGACATCATCTCTGATCGTGATGCTCGGTTTACTTCACGATTGTGGGAAACATTCCAAACGACACTCGGTACAACGCTTAATCTAAGTACTGCGTTCCACCCACAAACCGACGGTCAGACTGAAAGAACGATTCGTACTCTTGAAGACATGCTCCGTTCGTGTGTTCTAGACTTCGGTGGTAATTGGGATAGACACCTTCCGTTAGTCGAATTCTCGTATAACAACAGCTACCAGGCTAGCATCCAGATGGCACCTTTCGAGGCCTTATACGGAAGAAGATGTCGATCGCCTATTGTGTGGCACGAGATCGGTCACTCGCAACTGACCGGTCCGGAGCTGCTACAAGAAACGACAGACAAAATTTTCCAGATTCGAGACAACCTAGCAAAAGCTCGGGATCGACAGAAAGTTTACGCCGATAAAAAGCGCAAGCCCCGTGAATATGGCGTTGGCGACTACGTACTCCTAAAGGTATCACCTTGGAAGGGTGTAGTCCGATTCGGAAAGAAGGGGAAACTCGCGCCTCGATATGTTGGACCTTTTAAGATTCTAGAAAGGATCGGAAAAGTCGCCTACAGACTCGAATTACCGGAGGAACTTAGCAATGTCCACTCGACTTTCCACGTGTCAAACCTCCGAAAGTGCATCGCCGACCACGACTTACATGTTTCTCTAGATGATCTACAAGTGAACGAAACATTACACTTCGTGGAAAAGCCTGTCGAAATCATGGACCGCCAAACCAAGCAACTCAGGCGCTCACGCATTCCTATTGTGAAGGTCCGCTGGGAAGGCAAACGAGGCGCGGAGTTCACTTGGGAACTCGAAAGCGACATGAAGGCAAAGTATCCGCAGTTGTTTAATTAAGAAAAAAAATTGTAGACTTATAGATCAAGTGTTTTCGCACAACATATCCAAGTTTTAGCAATTTCTACCCGTAAAAGTCGTTTAATTTGGTGATTTTCAGTAGAAGCGTGAAGAGATAAAAGAAGTAAAGAGAATTTGACAAATCTGAGTGTGTTTGACCATCGCAATCGAGCACCTGCTCAGATACCACATGTAGGACCCGATTTGACTCCGTTACGATTATGTTTGGTCACGATCGTTCACGGATTCCGCGCGACTCAGAGTCGACAATTATCCATGCGAATAAGCTAGTCAACAAAAGTCAACACGGATATGTTATCCGCACGGATTGCCATCCGTACGGTGAACATCAACAGCAACATTCCACATTTTTTTTAACGAACTCAAATTTCTCACAAATGGCTATGAATTAGGATCTGAAACTTTATAGGCTTTTAGATCAGAGAATTTCGCATAACATATCCAAAAATCAGCAATTTTATCCGTAAAAAGTCGATTAATTTAACGATTTCCAGTGGTCCAAACGAAGAACTCTCACACGTGATTCACGACCTTGTTACAGCTTTCAGCTTAATTTCGGGACGAAATTCCCTAAACAAGGGGAGGTTGTAACACCCCGTGTTTTCACGAGTGAAAGTCAAAGTCAAGGTAAAAGTCAACGACCGATTTCGCGCGACTCGACTCGTAGAAATGTTTTTATTTTAATTATATTATGTGGAGTAAGTGTTGTTCATTACAATAATCACATCATATTAATCGTATTTCAATCGACCTACGACTGTGAATGATAGGAAGTAACAATGCGATAAAGTTAACTAAGCTATGCTAATCGAATCGACATCAAATCGTAACTCGAGCTACGTATTTTACTCGTCACTATACGTGTGTGTGTGCCTTACGTGTTACCTGTGCATGTTCATTTTATGTTATGTTGTGATAATCAAGCGAACTCAATCGAACTCGAAGTCTAACTCGAATGTAAACGAACCCGAACCCGAATTCCGAGTCGAACCATATAAGAAGTAGTTGGGACTGAAAGTAATTTGACTAGGAAACCCTATCGAATCGCTCGAAAACCGAAGCCAAAGCGTCGTCGCACCGAACGCACCAAATCAGGCGACATCCGAACGGATAGTCAATCCGCACGGATTGCCAATCCGCACGGATTGCCAATCCGCACGGATTGCCAATCCGCACGGATGACCAATCCGGACGGATAGCCTATCCGGGTTACGTGCCATCCGCACGGCTCACCCTTTCCCCTTTTAGCATCCTATAAATACACGGGTCACTCTCCAACTTTTCCACTTTTGGCAAGTGACGTCCGAACCGCACGCATTCTTCACTTTTTCTCAGATTTCTCTCAATCCAGGTAAGATCTTGCACTAATTCTTGTACATTCTTGATCACTACACAATTCTACACCTTTTCATCTTTCAAATCTCAACTTTTAACCATGAAATCATCAAGATTTGAGGTATCCTCGGGTGACGTCACCATTAAGTTCTTATGAACTTCAAGCTTGACCTCATTCCACCAAGAATAACTCAGATCTGAACGATTTCCATAAGATTTCACAACAACTTCACCTAAATCTAAGCTTTTCTAAGGATAAAAGAGTTGAAAGAAATAAACCTAAGTTCTCTCCTTCTTATACCCTTAAGATCGGTACGAATCTGATCGGTTCTAGTCTCTACTCGATAATAGTGGTGCACTAGTCCTAGATCTGGAATCCTACCCGCGAGACTCCTGATAACGAGATGAACCGGAACGACCGTTCTGAGTCGCCGACAAGTCGAGTCAGGGTGGTTCCTGGCCGGCTTAGTCATGCGAGTAAGAATACGATTCCAAGTGGTTACCACGCAATCAGAACGTCTCGATAAACGACAACAGAAACCAAGAGTAGACGGACGGAATAATCAGACCAGGGACTGTCCGCACGGACCAGTTGTCCGCACGGATAAGCTGTCCGCACGAATAGGCTACCCGGACGAGCTACCCTTGGGACCCACTTTCCAAGCTATCACACTACACAAGCTATTTTAACGCTAAACCATTTATGCATGTTATACGTGGCTTATGAATGCTTGTTGTTATGTTTACACATGGAATGCTGTCTACCTGCCTTAGCAACGATAGTACTATAGTTTGGACTCAGCACCATTTCACACGGGGGTTGTTAAGGATCCTTTACTTGCATGGATTACGGTGGTAATCATGTATTGCGAACTGCCTCGGGCAGTCAACCCGCAGTCATTGGTATCGATGGGTCTGTGTCGATAACTAACGTGCTTCATTTCACTATGTGTACGTGCTGGTTATGCGTAAACGAATTCGAACTATATATGCTATTATCAAACTTGTATGCTCACCTTTACATTTTATGTATTGACTTTATTTTAACATATGTGACAGGTGCTTAGGTCGCTTGTTTGCTCTTTGTGCTGTGATGAAATCGAAGCTAGGAACTGGAGTCCTAGAAACCAACAAACAAATTTGTTATGTTTAAATCTGAGTTGTCGGAACAGAATATTTGTTTTGATGTTATCCGTAATAACTTGTTTGACTATTTAAGATACGGTATGGGACGTATTGCTTTAATTGAATGGTAATGATAGTTGTTATGGAAACTTCTGGACAATCTGTTTCGCTCAGTGCCATGCCCCGATGATTCCGCCATCGGTTGGGGTGTGACATTACGATCCTGATAGCTGAGGCTAAGGGGGAGTCTGAAGAAAAGCTCAAAGCTATGGGGAGCTTGTAATCAAAGAGCCAGGTGACGATCCTGAAAAGCCGGAAGGTTAAAGAAAGGGGGAACCTGGAGATAGAGTATAAAGATAGGAGGAGCTGAGGTTTCAGAACGCAGATTCAAGAGGAGCTTGAAGAGCTAAAGGGGAGTCTATGGTACTGAAGATGTCAAAGCTTCATGAAGACTCAGAGAGAGAAGATAAAAAGCTACGAGATTAACTGCAACAATATCTAAGGGGGAGTCTGTGAGTGCATATTTTATCGCTTCTGTCAATCACGTATCGTAGCAGAGAAATGATCAAGACATGGTTTAGAAATGCTAAAATAGGATATAAAGTCCATTCGTATGAAAGTGAGTCCATTCGGACGAATGGACATTCATTCGGACGAATGGGGTTCATGTGTTCTGAAGGAGTGAATCCTTAGTTAGCCTTTGTCTATAAATAGGAGGAGTCTTGTATCATTTTAGAACTTTTGCTCATTTGAAGAAGAAAGCAAGATTGATTCAAGGTGCTTGTAATTGTCAAAATTATCAATAGAATCAACGTTTAATTACGTTCTTTTGTCTGATCCACTCACGTACACGAATTCCGCATGTGATACGTGATTTTCGCAGTCATCGGGATTACGAAATCGATTCGGAAATGAACATACAAATACCTTATCTACCAAGCAAAACAAAGGCGAGTTCACACTATAACTAAAAGCATGTATTTCTGATGGATTGGGAACCTAATATTCCAGGGGAACGGAATAAAAATTTAATTGATACATATAATTCATGTCTTTAGCATACTAAGCGAAACTCTACCATAAAAGTCCCCTTACACTTATACCGATTAATCACCGGTTGGGCGAGCGGGATATTAGTTGATAGCGCTATTAGGTTTGACTAACCTCACACCGGGCCTTAGAGGACGGGCGTGAACTAATAGGCCTTAGCACTGGTCAAAGATGGTAGACTTTGACCTAGGGTAAAATCCAGAACTACGTCACAAGTATCGGTACCACACGGTTTAGTAGCTTAACGGGGGTAGCTCCCCATGACATGTTTTATAACCTGGTAAACTAAATAATTAACGCTTTTGGGATAAAACAAGTAAACCTTTTTAAAGAAACGTGAGCTCGCCAACTTTATGTTGACATACTATTGCATGCTTGCAGGTCCTTAGGTGCTGCGCTGAAGTAATGCTCGGAGGAGTGTAGTGGTCGTCTTGAATCCGTTGTTAGATTCTTATTTTGAAACTTATGTTTTAAACTATTAACTGGATTTGTACAAGCTTCCGCTAACTACTTAAACCATGTCATAGACTTTTAAATGTTTTGTCGCTAATCATATTAGTGATGAATGCTTTATTTTATTTATCTATATCAAATTGTTCAATATGATTGATGGCATGATTCGGTCTAACAAGAACCACATTCAAGTGCACCATGATGTGGGTTAGGGTACCGTTCACCCAAATTCCAGCTACAAAATGTTCAATTTCAACAAGTTTCATGCTTAAATATGTTATTTATCAAGTAAACTACACTAATCACGAACGAATTATTATCCCTAATCATTTGTGTGTCCATGTACACCTCCATGGAAAACGAATTAGGCATGTCAGACGACAGATCGTTGGGGGAAACATTAGGGTAGGAGATAGGAGATCGGAGGTGGGTGGTCGAGTGACGAAGGTGACAATCGAAGAAGGTGCAATAGGAAGATTGGAGGTCGGAGGAGGTGGTAGTAGTTACGAGAAAGGATGTGGATGCAGGGTGCTAGTTTTTGCAAAAAAAATGTGATAAAATTTGGGTTAGATTTTATTTAATGGTGAAAAGATGGTTTTGCCCCCAATTCGGTATATTCCGTTGGACACATAACGGAATATACTAACAACAACTGGCTTAACAAACTCACAGTGTAATGAAAACCAAACCACGAGAACCTAGGTATCCATTTTTCCAAATAGAGAAGTAAGTTCATCTTACCATTATACCTCAAATACTCAAAATATGCAAATTTGAGTTTGCTCTAAAATATATATGTTCACCAAGTCTATTTTCTCACACTTCTATTCACATGTTACATTGATGTAATGTTTTTAACTATGAATGGGCCTAAGGGTGCACTATAACACCCAGTTCATTACTTTTAAGTCTTAGATAAGTATAAACAATTATTTTAGAAAATTCAGCATGACCCGTTCGCATGATATACATATCCCTGTTTTTACAACTCAATATCAAGTGGACTTGGACACTTTCAAAAGACTAAACAAAACCATTGCATAGATTTTTAAATAACTACCAACGTCTAGAAATTTTTAAAAGATCCAACAAGTTAACTTCGAAAGTTTAGCTACTAAACCAAAACTAGTTACAACAAAAACACTTTTGACCATAAACATTGATACTATAAGTAGCGGAAGCGCATATAGGCAAGCTTCATATGTGTGTTCGCTCCAAGTCGCCGAGCCGCCTAAGTTGAGGACTTACCTACATCAAACAACAAAACTTAAGAAGTTAGTCTTGTTAACTATTTTACTTCAAATCAATAAATTTCTGGCTTCATTCCTTTATATACTTTCCTTTCATTCTTGCATTCATCTACCCATTTAAACAGGTCAAGCATATATTCTCATAAATGAGATAAGACATACCATTCATAACCCGTTAACATTGAGTTATTTACTTACAACATTCAACATACATTCAATCCGTATAACGAATTGGACATCTTCCATTCAACATTCGTATTTACATTCATCATCGCCCATACATAACGGGTCGAACAATTCTTCTCACTTTCTACATGACTTTTCTTTCCTTCGGTTCGCTCAATACGAACCAATCAATTTACATAACTTATTATAAGCTTTACTTACATAACCCAATCCACAAGGGATTGGGCTATCTACTTATTAAACACCGTAAACAATTATAACTAAAATTGATATGACGAGAACATTAGAATGTCCAAGTAAAATTTTGTATGCGCAATGGAACATACCTCGATCTTGTGCGCCTTCCGTTTTCCTAGTGTTTGTACCTTCTTCCTTCACGCCTACATTAACACATTCGTTCACTCATTTAGTTCAACCCATTCAATCTATCATTTCCATATTACACATATATTCTTTTCTTAAGAATTTCATCAAACACTTGGTAGGCATCGTATTTAAAGCATAAGGTACAAGTATACAAGGCACATCTCTACTAGTTCATCTTCACATCACATTTACAATCATTCTATTTTGCATAATTATTTCATCCTACATCAATTTTATTCATTATTCATGTATCACAAACAAGCTTATACATCTAAAATTTAGACATATGATTTTACTTAATCATCCTACTTATCCTAACTTCTAAACAAGTGGGTTCTTGCTATAGTCTTACCAAACCACCAAATCAAACATAAATTCTGCCCTATTTCATAATCCTAACCTCCAATTACACAAAGTTTTCCATAATTTCATGATTTGGGTGAAACCCAATTCCTACAATTCATCAAAAACACCAAATTGAACTTACCACTTTATTGAGTATGTTAGGTTAATCGAAAATTTGATGACATGCAACCGATTAACATTGAATTTCCTTGTTAATTGATGAATCTTGCAAGAACAAGGGTAAACCCTTGTTTCTCCTGCTCTGATCGATCCAAAACACGCACCAGGGTGTGTGTTTTTGGTTTGAGCCTTATTAATCCCTAACTAATTATAACTTTTCACATTACCCCCCCCCCCCCTCCAAGATTGTTAAGTGTTTAATTTAAGCACTTCCCATAATTTAACTTATCATTTATCATAATTCACCATCTAAGTTAAGTTTTATTCATTTTTACTTATTCTCGTATTAAAATGATTTCGGGGTGTTACATGCACAGGGTGGGTGCAAGGAAGGGTACGGTGTGCCCTTTCACCGCGCGGCAACACCACCGCCGACTCTTCCCTCACCGATGTTGAACATGGAAATCAGGGGCTTGTCACTGCGTGAAGGGGAGAGGATGGAAGATGGGTTCCAACCAATCATGCATTTTTCTTTTCCTTTAAAAAAAATGGTTTAGGTGAAACCACCCCTTAGGCTATTGGGTGTGGTCATGACCCTCCATATAGGCGTGATGTCATCCATCTTTAATCCACCATTCAAAACCACTACCCTAAGGGTGTAAGGGGTGCATGCCTAATGAGATTAGGCAAACTTTTCCCATAACAAATCATACTGTGCCATGTCATTTCCCCTCTTGTTCTTTCCTCTTGCCCAAAAAACATAAGGGGTGCTTGCCTAAAATGAGATTAGACAAACTAATTTAAAAAAAACATGTGATTGGTTGATTTAGGTATGAGCCCCACCACTTACCCTCTCCCTCTTCTTTGCTGCATGCGGCAACTTCTCCCCGAAAACTCCTCTCCATCATCTTTGCCGATCGGCAATCTTCCTTCGGCGGTGGACATACCGTGCAGCAAAGGGGTTGCTGAGTCCCCTTGCCTAACCCACCCCGTACACCATAAGGGTGTGGTCATGACCCAAACCACTATTCCTTTTATTTTTTTAATTTATTTTTGTCTTAAAATTATCAAATGGGAGGGTCATGGTAATCGTGGTTTAATCAATGGGAACCACCATCAATCAAGGAATGGGATGGTGTACCATTTAATTAATGGTCCTATGTGAAAAAAAATGCTCCAATCCATGACCTCCACACCCCATAACCATATAATTAGGTGCTTGGGAGGAGTTGACATGGACGATTTTTATTGGCTCCGATGAGTGAGAGGAGTTGAGGGGAGCACCCCTCCGACCCTACCGATACTTTCCTTGGAAGTGGGAGAAAAGCAGTCACCAAAAATTGACAACATGCATTAGTTAGTTGTACATTAACGCATCACATCTGTACACGTAAACGCATCGCCGACCACGAGATATTTCTATACATTCTTCTTCTTCTTCTCCAAAACAAAGAAAAATATAAATCCCCAACCCTCCAAAACGCCGCCATAGCTTTCAATCAAATCCACCTTTGATGATCATATATGGTGGCGAACGATTCCTAAATCTTCATTCTCATGATCCGCAACGGTGAAATCACCATCTGTTTCGCTAGAAAATGCTCGCGATTCACCTCTTACACAAATTAGCTTCAATCGCTTCTCGCAATGTCAAGGTTTTCATTCTTTTTTCCCCTTTTCGTCATGGATTTGTGTATGTTTGCGATTTGTTAGGGTTTCGGACCTTGCGGTTTGTGATTATTGTTTTTTGGATGAATTGCTGTTGAATCTTGAATGTTTATATTTACATGTTATGTTGGCATATGTTTTGGAATAATTTGATATAGGTGCTTAGGTTTAGGGTTTCGTTCGAACTTGTTGAACCATAGGTGGATGCTATTTTTCTGTGTATTGATTAACTGAAAAGCAGGTCTCATAGAGATAGATTACATTTAGTGAAATGGATATTGAAATTGATAAAGTTAAGGAATAACGAACTAACGAATAGTGATAATAAACTATCAATAACTATCCTAATGTTTGAAGCAGAAATAGAACAGTACTAACAAAAAAAGTTTAAATATATAAATGATAAATCACATAATAGTAATAGTAATAAAGTTGGTAACTATTTCAACTTCTTTGTTTCGGGAATTCAGCTTAGAAAATCTGGATTTGATGAATGATTCTCGAATATTTTCTGCATTAGTTATTTGAAATTCAACTCAAATGTTGTATTCATTATATGTTTGTGATTTGTTAGGGTTTAGCCGTTTAGGTTTATGTTTATTTTTTTTGGATTACTGATGAATGCTTATGTTTACATGCATTGTTAGTATATATTTGGGAAAAATTTGACGTATGTGCTTTGGTTTAGGATTTTGTAAGAACTTGTCAACCTTGAAATCTTCAATTTAATGCATCTGTAAAGCTGTTAACTATTTTAACCAACCATTTAGTTTTGGGAAGATAACCTAGATATCCTGGATTTGATGAATGATCCTCGAATATATTCTGCATTGGTTAATTGAAGTTTAACTAACTTGTTGTAAATATAGGCTCTTGGTGATCAGAAAAATTAAGAGAACAGCACAAGTAGTTCGAAGTCGAACAAGCAATTGCGGAATTCATTCGGAAGATGGATCAATCATTAGATCTTGTTTTAACAACTTCAAATACAGGATGTACTCTAGTAATAGAGGGTTTGCTCCTATTTTGGAATGTAACTCCAAGTTTTGTTTTGGCAAGAGTACATTCTCCAACAGAAATTATTCAGTTTTATCAGCCAATAACACGATAGCGCATCATGCCCAAAATGCTTGGAGGAGGCTTTCCATGAATTTGGATCGAGATAAGCAAATTTCTGGCATAAATAGGATTGCTCAAGCATTTAGTCTGGCATTAAGTCGCTCATATGTCGTTCTTCCTGGGATATTTGCCTTCACATGTGGTAATATGGCGTTGGCTGATGCAGGGTCAAACTTTGGCTCTTTTCAGCCAAGAAATACTTTATACACACGTGCTGAAAATGGACACGCCATCTTGATTTCATCATTGATTTCGGTATTCGAGGGTTTGATCTTGCTGTTCAGAGCTATTTATTTGGCAATGCTGTTCTCACCCAGTATGGCAATGGCTCCATTCGCAGAGTATTTTGGGACGTCATCTAGACAACGATGGCTTCATCTTGTACGCCGTACTTTAGAAATAGCGGGTCCTGCATTCATTAAATGGGGTCAATGGGCTGCCACACGGCCTGATCTTTTCCCGACAGACTTGTGCACTGAGCTCTCTAAGCTTCACAGCAAGGCTCCTGAACACAGCTTTGCTTATACAAAAAAGACAGTTGAAAAGGCTTTCGGTCGTAAATTATCAGAAGTTTTTGATGATTTTGAGGAAGTTCCAGTAGCTTCTGGAAGCATTGCACAAATCCATCGAGCCTCTTTGAGGTATAGATATCGTGGCAAGAGTAACAAGCCTTTATTAGTTGCGGTTAAAGTTAGACATCCTGGGGTTGGCGAATCGATTAAAAGAGATTTTGAGATTATTAATGTAGTTGCAAAGATGTCTAAATTTATTCCTACACTTAATTGGCTGAGATTAGACGAAAGTGTTCAACAGTTTGCAGTGTTTATGATGTCACAAGTTGATCTCGCACGGGAAGCTGCTCATTTGAGTAGATTTATATATAATTTCCGCAGCTGGAGGGATGTCTCTTTCCCTAAACCTGTATATCCACTTGTACATCCTGCTGTTTTGGTGGAAACTTTTGAACAAGGTGAAAGTGTATCGCGTTATGTTGATGAACTTGAAGGACATGTTCGGCTTAAGAGTTCTCTTGCACACATTGGGACTCATGCTCTTTTAAAAATGCTGCTGGTAAACAATTATATCCAAACTTACATATACTGTACAAGGATACAAACAACGTAATGCCTATAAATAATTGTAGTAGTATATTGGTTAAGAAGATAATTTTTTATTTGTCCAGGTGGACAACTTCATTCATGCTGACATGCATCCTGGGAACATTCTTGTGAGGAGCAAATCATCGCGTAAAGGGATCTTCAAATCGAAGCCACATGTCATATTTCTTGATGTAGGCATGACAGCAGAACTTTCAAAGAGCGATCGAGTCAATTTGTTGGAATTTTTTAAGGCTGTTGCCCGCAGAGATGGAAAAACTGCAGCAGAGTGCACTTTGAGGCTATCAAAACAACAGAATTGCCCTAATCCTCAGGCCTTTATCAAGGTAATTCCATTTTTATTCTTTTGTTTTTACGATTTTTTTGTCTTTAAAAGAACTTGGTTATAAAAGGCACAAGGCGATTGGGGAAGCACCCCAGGGTCTTGAGGCGGTGCCTCATGCACATCTGGGTTGAAATTGGTGAAAATTAGAAGGTTTATATGTAAAAACAGCCAGCAAGATGAACTGATAGAGAGATTATGCATGGTCTACTTGATACAGCAGTTTACATTAAAAGAGTTAAAACAGATGCAACTTTTAGCTGTACATAACGCTTATTTTGCTGTACACAGAGCAACACCTCACCTTCGGGGCCTAAATGCTGCCTCATGCTTTTTAAAACAAGTTAAAAAATTAATTATTCGTTTGAATCTTGTGTTTATTTGTGGGTAACAGGAAGTTACGGAGTCTTTTGATTTTTGGGGTAGTCCAGAGGGGGACGTTGTACATCCTGCTGATTGCATGCATCAAGTGCTAGAGCAAGTGAGGCGTCACAGAGTCAATGTGGATGGAAATGTCTGCACCGTCATGGTTACCACTCTGGTTCTTGAGGTAACCCTTTTCTCTTGTTAGCAATTGCTATTGGATCCTACTTTAAGTCATGCTAAGTGGTGGTAATTTTTATTCATTTACCTGTTAATGGGTTCATTTGGGCTGTGTTTTATGTCCAACTGGTCCAGCTTAATTAAAAAGGATAAAGGCCCAACCAGTTGAAATTTGAAATCTTCTAAGGTGTATTTGAATGTATAAAACATCCTAATCATGTTATTTATAAAAAGTCTCCCGACCCGTAGAGGTGTTCGATGGGTTGGTTTTCTGTTTATTTGAATTTGAAATTTTTGAAAACTGAATTCGAATTTGCAAAACTGATTGGAGTTTGAAAATTTTGAAATTTGGTTTGAATATGGGTTGATTCGAATTACCAGAATCATGATAAAAAATAAAAAATATATAAAATAATAAAGTAGATTATATATAGTACAGTTAAAACTATATGTATTTTCTTTATTAATGAAGTAAATTTATGTAATTCAAATATTCAGCAAATCACAAATTCGAATGCAATATGAAATCGAACTCAAATTTGTATTTTGAAGTTGGTTTTGATGTTTTCAAGTTTGATTTGAATAATGAACACCCCTAAGCACCCGTTTTGATTTGGCCGTTCTAGTGTTTTAACTTGTTTATATTTATAGGGTTGGCAAAGGAAGCTTGACCCTGAGTATGATGTAATGCATACACTTCAAACATTGTTGTTGAAAGAAGACTGGGCAAAGTCGCTAACCTACACAATCGAAAGCTTGATGGCCCCATAAAAAGGTTGATCCGTCTTACCTGAAAAAAGTTTTGTATTTTGTACTCGTATAATCCACGTGACAGTGGAATTTTGTTATGAATATAGCATTTTGGTTTGTTTTTTGGAAGGACATTAGTATAAGACATAAAGAATGTGTGCCATTCTTTATGAAAGGACCATATTGGCACTTGCTAATTTAATCTTTGGGTGGCATAAATGTTGCAACTCAATGGAACTATTAATCAGTGTATATGTTGCATGAACATGTTTTTGTGTTGAGACATGAATAAAATGTATGCAATTGTCAGGTCAAACAAGTTGACAAAAGCCAAAATTGTTGCATTTGGATAACAGTATGGGCGTGATAGGATACGGGTCAAAATGGATATTGGTCGATATGGGTTATGCTTTTTAGGTTTACATCCACTTCAATCTACACCTTGTGCAACTGAGATTTAAACCCTCAAACTCAGAAAGGAACACACTGGATGTACATATTAATATACCAAAAAGCCAGTCACGCGTACTTGAATTGTTAGTTGCACCTTTCATAAAACCCAGTGTTTTGATTTGAAAAAATAAATAAATTTGTATGTGTATTTGGGTCAGTTTAAATTCCATGATGGGTCAATTTGGCCCTCCTTACAAGTCAAAATGAATCACTTACACAAAACTTGTAAGTTTAAAACAACGGGTTCAAATGAGATAGCATCATCCATAACTGTTTGTCTCTACTAGCGCTTTCACAAGCACAACCATTGCTGAATCCAACGTAGCCCCCATCCCAATCGGGCTAGTCACCTCCGTCTGTGTCACCATTGTCGCCTTGTCCGCCGCCACCTCTACCCATCGCGACTAGCTGTCATAAAAAGATCTACTGGGAGAACCCATTGGATATTATTTCCTGAAAAATCATTTCAACCGATGTCTATTTTAGTAAGATAATGTTTCGACTATAATTAGTGTTATACTCTTTGAGAATGATCATCTTGACCCGAACTCATTTTGCTTAGAAACCGTTTGATTTGTCACCCAGCTTTGATCTAACCAATTAGTTTTGCTAGGAGTAAAGGTAGAGGTGTACGTTGGTTCCGAGTTTCTTGGTTTTTTTTTTCCGGTCAAACCAAAAACTGAATCAAACTGATTTAAGATATAATCAAAACCAAATTGAAAATGGAATTCGAATTCATTTTAGTTTTGATTTCAAATTGAAAAAACAAACTCAAAAGATTTCATCATGAATTTATGGTTTTCTTAAGTATGGACTCTATCTCTCATTCACTCGAAGTCCGAAACTGCGGAAATGCTTTACCTTTCGAAAGACTTACCAATGTAGGGTAATAGAGTTTCCAACAGAGATTGATTAAAGACATTATACTATTACCAGGCAAATACAATAGAAATAGTGATGGGACCACTTTTGTAATAAACTAGAAGTTAGTATAAGTACAGGGAGGTTAATTGTAATTATGGGATAGCTGGGGGTTTATAGTGTAAAGAGTTAGTTGGTCGTTAGGAACAACATGTACTTAACCAATTCCAATTGTAATAACAAATCGGCTTGATTTGATCCAATTCTCTCTTCTGGTTCATGTTCTATCGTATCAAGTGGTATCAGAGCTGTTCAATCCTTAGAGCTCTTGATTTTGAAACCCTAATTCACAAGTTCTTCCCTAATGCATCTAATTTCTATTCAATTCATTCAA
This sequence comes from Helianthus tuberosus, assembly GCA_030545235.1. Lineage (NCBI taxonomy): Eukaryota > Viridiplantae > Streptophyta > Magnoliopsida > Asterales > Asteraceae > Helianthus > Helianthus tuberosus. The sequence goes on along the minus strand of JARYGA010024449.1, from coordinate 7,530 downwards.
TCAATCTGTGCATTTCGATTCGATTCATTGAATCTGCTCATTCGTTCGATCAGATTCATTTCAACAGATTCAATTTTGTCCATTTTCGTTTCAATTCTTGAATTAGTCATTGTTCGATTAGTTCATTTCATCCATACATCAGCTGGCAATGGAAACTCGAAATCAATCACTTGAGCAACGAATTATAGATCATGCTGCAATGTTACAACGATTAGAGACTGTAACATGCATGAATCTGAATCAACCGGAAGCAATCAAGACGAGTGTGAATATGGAAATTGTTGGGCTTAATTGTGTTTTTGGCTTTCTTTTATTGGGTCAGTTTGAATAATGGGCTTTGCCCAAGTCGTATGTTCATGTGTTTATTTCAGTCACATTTAGGGTTTACACCAGGTCTTTTGGTGGAACGAGTCGTAGGTTGTTTGTTACGATTTTCTGGAGTTTCTTCCGTTAGTTACCGTTTGTATTTGAAGGCTATATATAGCTCGCATCAGTGAATGAATAAAGTATTGTTTTTGTGTGAACTATCAGATATCATCTTGAACTCTTTCAAGTGGTATCAGAGCGAAAAACACTTGAGCGATCATTGGAAAAGAGAGAAAAGAGGTAATCAAGAGCAATGGCGGAAGAAGCAACAAGTTTTCAGAGTCCCTGTGTAACCAAGTTTGATGGAGATTACGATCACTGGAGTTTGGTTATGGAAAACCTCCTGCGATCAAAGGAGTACTGGCGTGTAATTGAAGAAGGATACACCGAACCTAAGGCGAATGAACAGATTACACCGACACAGCGCAAGAACTTGGAAGAGATGAAGCTCAAGGATCTGAAAACCCGGAATTACCTTTTTCAGTCAATTGATAAGAGTATCTTGAAGACAATTACTCAGAAGGAGACGGCAAAACAGATATGGGAAGCCATGAAGATTAAGTATCAAGGGAATGCACGGGTGAAACGTGCACAACTGCAGCGACTCCGAAAAGAGTTCGAGACCTTGGAGATGCGACCAGGGGAGACCGTTACAAGCTATTTTGGTAGAACTATGGTCATAGCCAATGACATGAGAAACTGTGGAGAAGATATGCCTGATGTAAAAATCGTGGAAAAAATCCTTCGAAGTCTTACAGAAAATTTCAATTTTGTGGTGTGTTCAATTGAAGAATCGAAGGATACTGATACAATGACAGTTGATGAGTTACAGAGCTCATTGTTGGTTCATGAACAACAACTCCACCGAAAAGTCCATGATGAACAAGTATTGAAGGTGGAACATGAACAATCCGGTGGAAGAGGACGAGGACGCGGAAGGTCTAGTTTTAATCGAGGAAGGGGACGAGGAAGAGGTCGCAGCCAGTTTAATAAAGCCACGGTGGAATGCTATAAATGTCATGAAATGGGACATTTTCAATACGAGTGTCCAAACGGTGAGAAGTCGGCCAACTTTACAGAGTTTGACGAGAATGATGAATTGTTTCTAATGGCACTTGTAAAGACGGAGATACCCAAGACGGAGGGAATATAGTTCATAGATTCAGCATGCTCCAACCATATGACAGGAAGAAAAGAATGGTTTGTTCACTTGGACGAGACATATAATCACACGGTGAGGTTGGGAAATGATATTCGATTGAAGGTTCAAGGTATGGGAGACATCAGGATGAGCATAGAAGGAACAATACAGGTCATTACAAATGTTTACTATGTACCTGAGCTCACCTCAAATCTTTTAAGCATGGGCCAATTGCAAGCGAAAGGTATCATTTTTGTCACAAAGGAAGGAAGGTGCAAAGGTTATCACCCCACCAAAGGGTTAATCTTTACGTCCACAATGACAAAGAATCGTATGTTTCCTGTACGAGGAGAGGCAAGACCGTACCCAGCAACATGCATGCAGGTTAGTGAAGACAATAACCATGTATGGCACAGAAGGTTCGCTCACATCAATCACAAAGCTCTACGGACGATGGAGTATAGACAAATGGTCGTAGGGTTACCAAAGGTGGCAGGAAAGACAAAGGTCTGTGAGACATGTGCAGTGGGAAAACAACAATGAGAGGTAATTCCAAAGAAAAGTAGCTGGAGAGCGACCGAAAGATTGCAGCTGATTCATACTGATCTCTGCGGGCCGATCACTCCCTTATCACAAAGCGGTAAAAGTTATGTCCTTGTTTTTATAGATGATTATTCTCGCAAAACGTGGGTCTATTTTTTGTCTCATAAAGGAGAAACGTTTGAGATTTTTAAACGTTTTAAAACTATGGTGGAAACTGAAGCTGGGGGTCAAATTAAAGGGCTTAGGAGTGATAGGGGAGGTGAGTTCAACTCAAAGGAGTTCAATGAATTCTGTGAGTTCCATGGGATTAATAGGCAATTAACGGCTGCCTACACTCCTCAACAAAACGGGGTGGCAGAACGTCGTAATCGCACTCTAATGAACATGGTACAGTGTTTGCTAGTGGAGAAATCAATGCCTAGTCATTTTTGGGCAGAAGCGGCGAAGTGGGCATGCCATGTCTTGAATAGAAGTATTAGTAGAAGTCTTGATAATCAGGTACCAGAAGAACTATGGTTTGGAACTAAGCCTACAGTGGATTATTTTCGTGTGTTTGGGTGTATTGGGCATGTTCATATCCCAGCTCAGTTGAGAACTAAGCTTGATAATAGGAGTTACAAATGTGGTCTTTTGGGAATTAGCACCGAGTCTAAGGCATATAGGCTATATGATCCAGTCCAAAGGAAAATAGTCATAAGTCGTGATGTTACTTTTGATGAAGATGGACAATGGTTTTGGAATAAAAGTGAACTGGGGACTACAAAATTTATTGTTGGAGATGAAGAGATGACTACTGCTCCTGTAGACGAGGAAAGTAATACCCCACCAGAGGTTGATCTTGGGAATGAGAATCCTTTGGCATCATCTGATTAGTCACCATCAAATCAAGGTACAACTTCTAGTGATGAAGTCTTTAATGATTCATATAATCATGACAGTACAGGTGTGAACGAGCCCGCAACAGAGGCTGAACCATCGACTCGGGTGCGAAGGGCTCCTGGTTGGATGCAAGATTATCAAACCGGAGAAGGGTTGTCCGATGAAGAAATAGACGCAGTAGGGTTTGCTATGTATAGTACACTTGATGATCCTACCACATATGAAGAAGCATGCAAGGAGGAGAAATGGGTAAGGGCCATGGAGTCAGAAATCAAAGCTATAGAACAAAACCATACGTGGGATCTTGTAGAGACACCAGTGGAGTAAAGCCGATTGGGGTTAAATGGGTGTTTAAAACCAAACTTAATGGAGAAGGGAAAGTTGATAAGTATAAAGCAAGGCTCGTAGTGAAGGGTTATGCTCAGAAAAGGGGAATAGATTATACCGAAGTATTTGCACCAGTTGCACGTTGGGACACCATCCGAACTCTATTAGCAGTTGCGGTTCAAAGAAACTGGATGGTCTATCAATTAGACGTAAAAAGTGCGTTCTTGTATGGAGATCTAAAGGAACTAGTTTATGTGGAACAACCACAAGGGTTCGTTAGAAGAGGAGAGGAAACGAAGGTGTACAAACTACGAAAGGCGCTTTACGGGTTGAAACAAGCCCCTAGGGCCTGGTTTCAACGAATTGAAAGCTACTTCATTCGAGAAGGATTCAAGAAGAGTTATTATGATCACACTTTATTTATCAAACGTGTACAACACAAGATAATTATTGTAAGTCTCTATGTAGATGATCTGATTTATGCAAGTAATGATGCTCTTTTATGTGAAGCTTTTAAACGCTCCATGCAACAAGAGTTTGAGATGACAGATCTGGGGGAAATGAGATTCTTTCTTGGGGTTGAGGTGCAGCAAACAGTAGCTGGTATCTCATTATGTCAGAAGCAATACGCCAAAGCTGTCTTGGAACGTTTCGGTATGTGGCAAGGTAATGGTGTGAAAAATCCGATTGTACCCGGTACCGTACTCACCAGGGCTGGAGTAGGGGAGGAAGTAGACTCAACAGTTTACAAGAGATTAGTGGGTAGCTTCATGTACATCACTGTGACCCGGCCGGATATGATGTATGCAGTAAGTTTTATTTCCAGGTTTATGGCTAATCCACGTGAAGAACATATGTTAGCTGCTAAACGTGTATTGAGGTACTTAAAGGAGACATACAACTATGGTTTAGTTTATGGAAGAGATGCAACAAAGAAGCTCGTCGTATATACGGACAATCATTATGCAAGAGATGTTGAAGATCAACGGTGTACTTCTGGGTATGTGTGCTTGCTTAGCAATGCTGCCATTTGTTGGAGTTCTCGATAGCAAGATATTGTCACCCTCTCCTCGACTGAAGCGGAGTATGTTGCAGCAACCTCTTGTGCATGTCATTGTGTGTGGTTAAGAGGTCTATTGGAAGATTTGGGTGAAAAACAGATTGGGACATTGGAGGTGTTGTGTGACAACAATTCAACAATCAAGCTCTCAAAAAATCCTGTAATGCCTCGTAAGTCAAAGCATATTGACGTTCGGTTCCATTACTTGAGAGATTTGGTAAGTCAAGAGATCGTGAAGCCGGAGTACTGTAAGATGGAGGAGCAAGTGGCTGATATCATGACTAAACCAGTGAAAGTTGATACCTTCGTGAAATTACGTGACTGGCTGGGAGTACAAGAGGTTAAACTGGATGCATAGTGCATCTTCAGTTTAAGGGGAGGATTTGTTGGGCTTAATTGTGTTTTTTGCTTTCTTTTATTGGGTCAGTTTGAATAATGGGCTTTGCCCAAGTCGTATGTTCATGTGTTTATTTCAGTCACGTTTTGGGTTTACACCAGGTCTTTTGGTGGAACGAGTCGTAAGTTGTTTGTTACGATTTTCTGGAGTTTCTTCCGTTAGTTACCGTTTGTATTTAAAGGCTATATATAGCTCGCATAAGTGAATGAATAAAGTATTGTTTTTGTGTGAACTATCAGATATCATCTTGAACTCTTTCAAGGAAATTGATAGTGTGAAAAATCAATTAAACCAAACTTCTTCACAATTATCAGCACAAATGGAAAAAAATCCTCAAATGTTTGCAAACACTTGGTGGAAATCAGGTCAATTCGAACGGATCAGGGGGTTCCAATCACCAATACAATCAACTAAATCAGAATCATGACACAGGAGAACAGAGGTACGATTTTGGCAGATTAACAAAGATTGAATTCCCAAAGTTTAATGGTACTAATGTTGAGGGATGGTTATGCCGTGTAGAGCATTTTTTTCTCTATTGATTATGCCCTTGAGAATGTAAAGGTAAGATATATTATTATCCACCTTGAAGATAATGCTTTGTTGTGGCATCAGTCATTTGTTTAGTCTAGGGAAGGTCTATTGAGGGTGTGACATGGAATGAGTATAAGGGATTCATTTCTATTAGATTTACCTTGGTCATGGATCAGAATGCTGTGGTAACATTGGCATCAATTAGACAAGCTGGATGTGGGATCGCATACCGTACAATTCGTCCAATTAACATGTTCGACGAGCGGAATTCGTCAAATGCGACGTAGTATATCAACAATCAATCAAGAAACACGAGATGTAAATATCAATCTTGCTTGCATTATGAACATTCAAACGCTAGATTCTATACGATGATATGTTTGTGAAAACCCCTAGAATCTCTCAAAACTCTTTGACAAGCTAAGATCTAAAACCTATTTATAGCCCCTTAGACATTACACAGATATTAAAAAATTGCCCCTTATGTCACTAAAAACTAATTGATATATTGTTAGTATTTGCTGAACTTACAAACTCCCCCTTAACAATAATATCAATTTCTCATTACTTCGATGACTTGATATTTTTAGAATGCTTCAGCTTCATCTGCACTAACAGACTCCCCCTAAGCTGATGCATCTAATCTTTAATCCTTTCAAGCACGATTAGTCATCAAGCACTAATCTAATGAACTTGACTTCATTAATCATTAGGATAATTTCAAACTCCTGTTTTGTTGAGTGCTTCAAAAGATGTAGGAGGAGGTTTCCTAGCTTGGTATCTTTTGTTCATCTGAGGATCAGGTCATCTGGTAAACTTGAATCTAACTTGGGAGAATTCAAGTATGATAGATGATCGGCCATCGTGTCATCGAATCTGTAGATCCTAATGAGAAAGCTTTAGCACGTTTTTGGTTGCTGAGAGGTGTTGAAGTATCCCGTCATCTTCTCGAATTCTGCATTCCGATGAGCATTCTGAATTCTACACCTCATACGTGTATGAGCACCAATCTGTTCACAATCACAAACAATATCTGGAATGTCTCGTTATACCAATTCACATTTTTGGATAAACCCATGTTTATCTCAAACATGCCTCCGTGCATATGAATTTTTTTTTATCAATTTTATATGGAATACTATCAAAAACAATTTAAAAAGAAAAATATTTTTGGATTTTACAAAGTTTATGCTAAAACACACCTAAAATCTTTTAGGATTTTTCAATATCAGATATAGAAAGAATGTATAATGCATATTTTCTGAGAATCATGTGCAATAGGATCAAACCACATACAGATTGAACTAACATATGCTTTTGTTCAATTATTTAGAATTTCATATAGCAGTCCACAATGATCAAAGGTAGTGTTTATCCGCCTAAATCATGCAATCCACGTTTGCAATGTTTACTGATACGTTAAATATTATTGAAGCACAAAACCTTATGGACCATACACTATCAGCGTATCCCCTCATCATGCAATGCACAAACTCTATGGACCGACCTACCGATGTCGGCCAGGCAGCTCACTCCTGTGCATCGGCCTCTGGAACCGTGTCGGAAGTATGGGGATCTGAGGTTGAACGTATGGTCACTCACACTTGATACTTTATGCGAGAGGATGGATAGGAAGTATGGGGATCTGAGGGATATAATCTCGACTGGTCAGCACAGGAATGAGGAGGTGCTTCGGTATATGATGGGCCATATGGGTATTACTGTTCTAGATTATTTTAGAGCCTCAGAGCCGACAGGTGATGATGAAGACTAGTGTGGGGATGGCAGCAGCAGAGCAACAGGATTATGCACCAGTATCTTTTGCTTTATTTTCTATTTATGTTGTTTTTGTTAGTCTTGAATGATTGATGTGAGTAAGTAGCGGCTTTCGTCCGTGTGTGAGGGTTAGGAATTGTTTGCTGAGCACGTTCGAACTGGAGGACATTTGTGGAACTGACTGACACATGACAGTCTCGCAATATTACCAGCTAAATCTTTTCCATTATATATCTTGTATTTTATTATTTTTGTATTTGTTTTTTTTTTCTTTTGAGTCGTGTTTCCATTCCTGCATTAGGGACAATGCAAATTTTAAGTGTGGAGATAGGACATTTGAGTGTTAGTGTGTTAGTTAAGTTAGTTTGAGTCGGAAAATTTTTTTTAGAAAACACAAAAAAAAAAATTTAAATCCAAAAGAACTAAATAATTAGAAATGCTTTTGGAAACATTTTGCAAATAAATGGAAAATGATAGAAAAATTGGGATTATTGGTTTTTGAAATAT
>JARYGA010024448.1:0-39450 GCA_030545235.1 Helianthus tuberosus | reverse complement strand
CAAGTCAGCCTATGTGTATCTTGATCATCTTATGCTTCATTTCCTGAAAAACACATGTGAAAATATGGTACGTCAGCATAAAAATGCCGGTGAGATACATAGGTTTTGTGAAAATAGGTTTCATGACTTATGCTTGAGAAAATGTTTAGTCATGAACCTTGTTATTTGCTTTGTTTTGTAAATCATTTGAAAAACGATAAGATCAGATGATATGTATAAATAAATGTCAGGTTAAATGAATAACCATGTAAAATGAGTTTGTATAAGATAAGTTGTTTGTAAAACAATGTCTTGTGAAAAGTATGTTATTTGTATAAAATGTTATATATCTCAAATTGAAATGATTCAAATAACGCTACGATATGTAATACCATACAAACACTTATATATAGGAAGTACCAGCGGCGTATCCACCATGCTTGTATCACATTACACACGCATCATTACTTAATCACTTAATCAAACCAAACCAATCAATGTAAAATGTCTATGTTTAATCCAATGGTCAATGTATTGAATAATATGTCAAAATGCATGATCAATGTAAATCATGTAATGTGTAACCTAAATGATATGTATGGCTAGTGAAAACGCATCAACTAAACCATAGGTGAAATGCACAAAAACAAAGTATTGAAGTAAAACTTGGTTTAAATCAACGTTATGTTTTGTGTAAATGCATGATCAATGTCAATCATGTTAAAATGTCTATGTCGAAATGTCGAAATGTCTATGTCAAAATGTCTATGTCAAAATGTCATGTATGGCTAGTGAAATGTCTCAACTAAACCATATGCACAAAAGCAAAGTATTGAAGTAAAACTGTGTTTAAATCAATATTATGTCTTGTGTAAATGCATGATCAAGGTCAATCATGTAATGTGTAAATGCATGATCAAGGTCAATCATGTAATGTGTAAATGCATGATCAATGTCAATCATGTAATGTGTAAATGCATGATCAAGGTCAATCATGTAATGTGTAAATGCATGCTATACTGAATATGAACATTTATGCGGTGTTGTTATAATGCATACATCCAAGCCTGGCGACTGTGGTGATAAACCCTTTAAACAAATTAAAGGTCTATCTGTCTTATGTCAACGAATTCGGTCATTCCTTTCTGTCCCCTTTCCCTGGGATGTCCGGAACGGGAGTTGTCAATTCCTATGGTACCACTACCTACTAACGAACGGCGTAGCTAATGTTAATGAATGTATTGTCCCATGTAAACAAACCAAATGTCATACCAAAATGTAAACATGTGAAAACAATGCACTAAGTATGTAATCAAATGAACATACATAGCGTGAAATGTCATGTAAAACGATGTACTAAGTAATGCACACAATGGGCACACCTAGCAGGAAATGTCATGTAAAACAATGTACTAAGTAATGCACACAATGGGCACACCTAGCAGGAAATGTCATGTAAAACGATGTACTAAGTAATGCACACAATGGGCACACCTAGCAGGAAATGTCATGTAAAACAATGTACTAAGTAATGCACACAATGGGCACACCTAGCAGGAAATGTCATGTAAAACAATGTACTAAGTAATGCACACAATGGGCACACCTAGCAGGAAATGTCATGTAAAACAATGTACTAAGTAATGCACACAATGGGCACACCTAGCATAAGATGAAATGAAATCATGTACTATAATGTACTAACGAACATAGCATGTATATGGTGTGAAAACAGGAAAGCTTGAAAGTAACAAGTAGGCACATGTGTTCCACCCCAAAACAGTTTGGAAAACAGTAAAAGAGGGGTTCTATGTACTCACTTGAGATTGCTCAGTTGTCTAAAGATAACCACCAAACAGTGCTAGAGATCTCGGAATCAAACGGCACCTAATATAGGTAACTATGTTAATTAACCGGACCTAGATCGGAAGATCGGGTAGCATTAGGGTTGGTAAACCAAACGAGTGTAGAGACTCGTGTCATTTGGTTTAACAAAGCCTACATGCTAAATGAAACTTAACCTAACTGCTTACGACCCATTACGACCCGTTTAGGTAGCTTATGCTACTTTAACGCGTCGTTCGCGTGAAACGCGTTCGGACCGCCTAACTAGTCCTATGACAAGTGTTATATGCCTAAACATGTTACATAATCAGTTATGTGACAAAAGTTTAGGTTACATATGCTTAATTACCAATTATACATGAAAAGGGTATTCTGGTAATTTACCTAAGGCATATAAACTACCTATCATACAACTACTTAAACGATGTGACCATAGGGTATAACCTCGGAAGGTTATTCCCTACCTACTATGGTCACCTAATGTGTTTGGTCGGATCCTAATGATCGACCAAACTGGGTCGGGTTCGAAGGTATAAGCGATTTATCAGATCGCTTACCCTACGACCCTAAACAACGTGGTAATCAGTAGGCATAGTCCCAAGGGACTATAACCAACGTGATTACACTCACGTTGCGAAGTTCAAACGAACTTCGCATTGACCATTACTGGTCAACGCTGAAAGTCAAACAAAGTTTGACTTTCTGACTCGAAAAGCAGTAAAAATAAGGAAAAGAACGAAAGAATACTTACGAAGGGTCCCCGAATGCTAATCCCGATCCAAGAACTCAGGTATGAAACAATGGTTTCAACTTAGAGCTCTCAAATCAGAATTCTTGTGCAAAATGAGGTTGTGTGGGTTGGGTATTTATAGGAATACCCGAACCGTTAGGATCGTTTCATGGAAAACGTGCCATGATCCAACCCGTACACTTGTCGGAACCTTATGGAAGCTACATATGAGTCTTATCTTAGTGACTAAGCAACTTAAAACATGTGGTTAAGGATCAATCAGCTGCAACTTGTATTTAGAACATGGAATCTGGTCCAGAATAGGCAGTCGCGTAGCGCGACTGCATAGGCCCTTAGGGCTCGCGCTACGCCACTGCCTCCCAGTTCCAGAAATGTTTCAAAAGTGACAGGTTTAGTCCCTGCAGCCCGTTTAAGCGATTTTCGATGCGTTTGAACCCCGTTAACCTCATTTCAAGGCTCTAAAATGAAGTTAAAGTATAGGGAACTCAAAACATGCTCAAAAATATGCCGGAGGTTGGTTCGTTCGGCCGTACGAACGCGATGTTCGCTTAATTACGACGGAATGCGCATAAGCGCGAAAAACGATCCAAATGACGCGACGAATGGATTTTTCTTATGGCGAACACTAAAATATAATGTAGTCATGCTTACATAAATTTTTGGATGTCCAGATGTATTCAGAACGTAAGTTATGCGCGAAAATGCAAACTTGTGCACTTTTTGACACTTTTAGTCCCTGAATGACCCAAGAGTTTATTTTAGCATACCGAACCCCTCAAAGCCTATTTCTAAGCTATGTAAAGGCTATTTATGGTATGTTTAACTTATGGTCATGTTCCGGAATGTCTGTTACAGTTCAAATTGGCATACTTTCGCAGTTTGTCAACTTTAGTCCCTGTAAGCGATTTAACTTTGATTTCACCACACCAAACCTTCCAAAACTTATATCTAAGTTATGTATAGGTTATTTAAGGTATGTAAAGCCTATTTCACTATTCCAGAGTGTTCGTTGCATTAAACTGGTTATATTTACGCATTAGTGCGCGTATAACCTTCCAGAAAGCGATTTAGAGCTTGAAATCGAACATGAGTCGATATGTGCAAAAGATACACATATTTATACAAGTCCAAAGTATGAAATACATTATTTCATTGGTTTGGCATTTGTTTGATGGCCGTGGAGGCACAGGTGTTACAGTCTCCCCTACTTTAGGAAATTTCGTCCCGAAATTTATTTAGAGGAAACTTGTGAGAGTTTAAAACATGAAGTTGAAAAGATCGAACAACATTGGTTAGGGTTCTAAACTTCTAGTAACTTTAATAACATCATGATTGCAATGTAAGAGGGATACTTATATACAAGTATATAAAGCGTCATTGGTGCGTCCACCGTACCTCCATTACATCGTTCTCATTTCGTTATTGTTGTCACTATCGGTTCTTACACATAATAAATCTTACTGTGGTTACCGTGCACCGAATCTCATAATTATGTACGCGTCCATAATCAGACAATTCCTTGCACAGTTTACACAGTCTATTTTATAATGTGCAGGGGAAAACCAAATGAACAATCCTGTGATGAGTGTGACTAGACCGCCATAGAGTCCTTTTAATTAAATCAATAAATGATCTAAATAGACTATCAAGGAGTCTGTCCAGCTACATCACTAGATGTCGTTCTTTAACCAAATTGTGAATCAATCTTTTTGATTAGACCACTAAAGGGTCTCTTATGAATCATGGAGCGGTACAATATAATCCGAGGGTCTTAACTATTACATAGAAGCCCATTAAGGATTTAAGGTAGTACCTTTTGAATATCCTACTATGAATCCCTCATATGAAGATATGAAAGATTCTACGAGGATTTGGATAACGAATATCCAGAGTATACCAAAAACACAAAAATGTATAAATGAAAACACAAAATATGTAAATACATAGTCACATAACCACAAAATTGTTTGTTAATTTGTCTTGTTACTTGCGTACATGCATTTAAAGCGCACTAGGAATCCATTCAGCGGATTTCATTTAGTACTTTAAACGTTATCAAGAATCTAACTATAAAGATAGAAAGATTTTTGAAGAGAAAATTCGATTTCGATTATAAAGAACCGAAATGTTCGAATTAAGGTACATAAGGAATCCAATTAAGGACTCTGATTTGAATATGATGATCATCCACAAGGGTCTAATTATGGAGATAAAAAGATCCCATATGGATTTTAGAAGTTGAAGATGCTTTGAATTCTTGCACGGGATGTGCTTAAGTCAAAACATGAAGTAAAATGCTTATGAGGTTGAGATGCTAGATATGTCAAGGCGACATATGAAGCAGAATTTGAAGGTTAAGTAAATGTGTGAGGAAAATATATTTGGAAAACTATGCATGGGAAAAAAAATTGTTTTTGAAACCTTATATATAATATTTTGAAATAAAGTAGGTGTATTAGATAGATATATTTACAAAAATGTTTTAAAATCATGCGAGATGAATTTTGAAATTATGTATAAGGTTTTTGAAAGACATGAATGATGCTTTTCGAAATCATGCACTTGATCAGAAAATGTATTGTGTTAATATTGTCTTCAGACTATATGAAATATTTTGAAATTAGAAAGGTTGGTTTTGATAACATGGCCAATGTTTTTGAAATAACATAGACAATGCATCTAGAAAAATTGTTTTCAAACTATACGAAATGTTTTGAGATCACGAAGATTGTTTTTGAAATACTGGTACTGTGTATGTTGAAAAATCGAAACGTAATGGGTATGAGATTTGAAAATACCCTTAGGTATCTAACCAAGGATTTAAAAGCACAGATGTGCGAAAAGTACGATTACTCATAATGTCACTTAATTTTCTGTACTTTGTTTCTTAGAGTGAAACGAGTACTTAAAATTTTCGAGGGAATCATGAGCAATCATTTGAAAGAGAGAAATCACAAGAGTAGTTTGTAAGGTACATAGTTCTTTGATGTAGGTATCATAGGAAAAGTCATACACGCATGTAATTATACTTGTATATCAGAATTGTGAACAACAACTTTTATTTATGAACGAGACATATTGTTTCACAATACACGAAAACAAAAGAAACAAAGGCATAAGACAGCAACATCCTTTGTTCAGCTAAATGCTCATCCGTGGGTCGGATTTGCATTAGCTAGCTTTGGGCATTGGTTTCTGTAGTGGGTCAGATCCCCACAATTGTAACAGGCACCAGGTGGGTAGTGTGGTCGTGCAGCTTGACCCTGTTGCTGAGCAAGAGGCTGAGCAACTTGTCGAGCCGGGTTCTGAACCGCGGGATTCTGAGCAGACCGACAAAAATTGGCAAGATGGCCTGACTTCCCACAGTTAGTACAGAAACGGCATGGAAGTTGCGGCTGGTGGTGACTGTTGCATCTATTGCACAACGGTGCATTCCCTGAATAGGGTTTCTTCGCTGGAGGCTGTGCGGGTTGGTTGGGAGCTGCCTGGTTAGCTTGGGCAGTGACAGCATAGTTTTGGGAAGCCTTACGCTTCTTTGCCCTCTTTGAAGAACCAGAGTCCTTTCCATTCTTGTTTTGACCCTTCTTGCTATCCCCCTTGTCAGCCAACTGTTTCTTGCCCTTGTCACCCTTCCGGTGTAACTTGTTCTTCCTGATCTGCGACTCAGTCAGCGTTGCTGATAACTCGATTGCCTGACGAAGTGTGGCAGGGTTACTACCAGTAAGGATGTCTTGTACCGAGTCGGGTAGGTCGTCGATGTATCTCTCGATAGCCTTGTCGAGTGGGGTAACCATAGTCGGACAAAGCAGACTCAACTCTTCAAACCGATCAGTATAAGCCCTGTGCTCACCACTATCTTGCTTCAAATCATCAAATTCCTTCTCCAAAGCTCGCTGCTCATGACGAGGACAGAATTCCCTCATCATAAGGGCTCTAAGCTCAGCCCATGTCTGTGCAAGAGCAACTTCTGCACCCCTGTCTCTCATAATCCCGTTCCACCATGTCAAAGCCCTTTTCTGAAATACGCTCGAAGCAAACTCGACTTTGCGATTATCCGGACACTGCACATGGCGGAAAGTATTCTCACTGCTCTCGAACCACTGAAGAAGCCCAGTCGCTCCTTCAGAACCACTAAACTTGAGTGGTTTAGCCTGATTAAAATCCTTGTACTTGCATGGAACATTGTTGTTGTTATTGTTGGCTTGGTTCCATTGAGCAAAGAGATTTGGAAATTGAGCAGCCATCTGCTGCGCAATAATTTCTGCCAGCTCGGCAGTCTCTATCTGGCTTTCGCGTCGAGGAGGCATTCTGAAAGAGGGAACATGAAAGGAAACGAGAGAGAGAATTAGACGAAAAGAATGAGATGAAACAAATCTGATGAAAGCAAGGATAGTGGTCATTTGTTTGTTACTACAAAGCAACAAACGACACACAGTGACAAATCAAAGTAAATGGGTCGAAAATAATGTATCGCGAAGACATGCTCGCCTATAAGTGAACACTCATCCCAAGAATTCCCAGGTAAGCACAACTGGTCTCGCGTCTGATGAGATGTATACGAAGTGCTTGCCTAGACAGAAAACCCAGAATACAGGCATTCACCCTTCCAGTTTGCACGTGTTCACATTATTTAAAACCCAAAACTTTGCTGAGATTTTGAAAATTCAAAAGGGTTCAAAACCATATAACAGAGGGTTCAAAACCTTGTAATTAATCATCCTAGAACAGATGATTAGTTTTCAAAGCGGTTTTGAAATTTATGTTCTTGTTGTGGTTGTCGCCTAAGGATAGGTGACAGTATTGTTTTATGACTAAACGCAAGTAAGCTCGCGTTAGGGTCCTAAGAAAGTTATAGACTAGGTCAAAGCATTACTAATAACCTAATTCCCTATAACCATTGGCTCTGATACCATCTTTTCTGTCACACCCCGACCACGTGGAACATACAAAACGTGGCGGAAACATCGGGGAGTGTTGTAACAGAATTAATGTTTCAAATCCATGGCAATTGAAATTTTGTTTTATTCAATAGAAGTGTTACAATGTCTTAACAAACAAGGAAATACAACATAATTAACTAGTCTTGCATCTTTTATTGTCACTAAAGCCCAAGTCAGCCTATGTGTATCTTGATCATCTTATGCTTCATTTCCTGAAAAACACATGTGAAAATATGGTACGTCAGCATAAAAATGCCGGTGAGATACATAGGTTTTGTGAAAATAGGTTTCATGACTTATGCTTGAGAAAATGTTTAGTCATGAACCTTGTTATTTGCTTTGTTTTGTAAATCATTTGAAAAACGATAAGATCAGATGATATGTATAAATAAATGTCAGGTTAAATGAATAACCATGTAAAATGAGTTTGTATAAGATAAGTTGTTTGTAAAACAATGTCTTGTGAAAAGTATGTTATTTGTATAAAATGTTATATATCTCAAATTGAAATGATTCAAATAACGCTACGATATGTAATACCATACAAACACTTATATATAGGAAGTACCAGCGGCGTATCCACCATGCTTGTATCACATTACACACGCATCATTACTTAATCACTTAATCAAACCAAACCAATCAATGTAAAATGTCTATGTTTAATCCAATGGTCAATGTATTGAATAATATGTCAAAATGCATGATCAATGTAAATCATGTAATGTGTAACCTAAATGATATGTATGGCTAGTGAAAACGCATCAACTAAACCATAGGTGAAATGCACAAAAACAAAGTATTGAAGTAAAACTTGGTTTAAATCAACGTTATGTTTTGTGTAAATGCATGATCAATGTCAATCATGTTAAAATGTCTATGTCGAAATGTCGAAATGTCTATGTCAAAATGTCTATGTCAAAATGTCATGTATGGCTAGTGAAATGTCTCAACTAAACCATATGCACAAAAGCAAAGTATTGAAGTAAAACTGTGTTTAAATCAATATTATGTCTTGTGTAAATGCATGATCAAGGTCAATCATGTAATGTGTAAATGCATGATCAAGGTCAATCATGTAATGTGTAAATGCATGATCAATGTCAATCATGTAATGTGTAAATGCATGATCAAGGTCAATCATGTAATGTGTAAATGCATGCTATACTGAATATGAACATTTATGCGGTGTTGTTATAATGCATACATCCAAGCCTGGCGACTGTGGTGATAAACCCTTTAAACAAATTAAAGGTCTATCTGTCTTATGTCAACGAATTCGGTCATTCCTTTCTGTCCCCTTTCCCTGGGATGTCCGGAACGGGAGTTGTCAATTCCTATGGTACCACTACCTACTAACGAACGGCGTAGCTAATGTTAATGAATGTATTGTCCCATGTAAACAAACCAAATGTCATACCAAAATGTAAACATGTGAAAACAATGCACTAAGTATGTAATCAAATGAACATACATAGCGTGAAATGTCATGTAAAACGATGTACTAAGTAATGCACACAATGGGCACACCTAGCAGGAAATGTCATGTAAAACAATGTACTAAGTAATGCACACAATGGGCACACCTAGCAGGAAATGTCATGTAAAACGATGTACTAAGTAATGCACACAATGGGCACACCTAGCAGGAAATGTCATGTAAAACAATGTACTAAGTAATGCACACAATGGGCACACCTAGCAGGAAATGTCATGTAAAACAATGTACTAAGTAATGCACACAATGGGCACACCTAGCAGGAAATGTCATGTAAAACAATGTACTAAGTAATGCACACAATGGGCACACCTAGCATAAGATGAAATGAAATCATGTACTATAATGTACTAACGAACATAGCATGTATATGATGTGAAAACAGGAAAGCTTGAAAGTAACAAGTAGGCACATGTGTTCCACCCCAAAACAGTTTGGAAAACAGTAAAAGAGGGGTTCTATGTACTCACTTGAGATTGCTCAGTTGTCTAAAGATAACCACCAAACAGTGCTAGAGATCTCGGAATCAAACGGCACCTAATATAGGTAACTATGTTAATTAACCGGACCTAGATCGGAAGATCGGGTAGCATTAGGGTTGGTAAACCAAACGAGTGTAGAGACTCGTGTCATTTGGTTTAACAAAGCCTACATGCTAAATGAAACTTAACCTAACTGCTTACGACCCATTACGACCCGTTTAGGTAGCTTATGCTACTTTAACGCGTCGTTCGCGTGAAACGCGTTCGGACCGCCTAACTAGTCCTATGACAAGTGTTATATGCCTAAACATGTTACATAATCAGTTATGTGACAAAATTTTAGGTTACATATGCTTAATTACCAATTATACATGAAAAGGGTATTCTGGTAATTTACCTAAGGCATATAAACTACCTATCATACAACTACTTAAACGATGTGACCATAGGGTATAACCTCGGAAGGTTATTCCCTACCTACTATGGTCACCTAATGTGTTTGGTCGGATCCTAATGATCGACCAAACTGGGTCGGGTTCGAAGGTATAAGCGATTTATCAGATCGCTTACCCTACGACCCTAAACAACGTGGTAATCAGTAGGCATAGTCCCAAGGGACTATAACCAACGTGATTACACTCACGTTGCGAAGTTCAAACGAACTTCGCATTGACCATTACTGGTCAACGCTGAAAGTCAAACAAAGTTTGACTTTCTGACTCGAAAAGCAGTAAAAATAAGGAAAAGAACGAAAGAATACTTACGAAGGGTCCCCGAATGCTAATCCCGATCCAAGAACTCAGGTATGAAACAATGGTTTCAACTTAGAGCTCTCAAATCAGAATTCTTGTGCAAAATGAGGTTGTGTGGGTTGGGTATTTATAGGAATACCCGAACCGTTAGGATCGTTTCATGGAAAACGTGCCATGATCCAACCCGTACACTTGTCGGAACCTTATGGAAGCTACATATGAGTCTTATCTTAGTGACTAAGCAACTTAAAACATGTGGTTAAGGATCAATCAGCTGCAACTTGTATTTAGAACATGGAATCTGGTCCAGAATAGGCAGTCGCGTAGCGCGACTGCATAGGCCCTTAGGGCTCGCGCTACGCCACTGCCTCCCAGTTCCAGAAATGTTTCAAAAGTGACAGGTTTAGTCCCTGCAGCCCGTTTAAGCGATTTTCGATGCGTTTGAACCCCGTTAACCTCATTTCAAGGCTCTAAAATGAAGTTAAAGTATAGGGAACTCAAAACATGCTCAAAAATATGCCGGAGGTTGGTTCGTTTGGCCGTACGAACGCGATGTTCGCTTAATTACGACGGAATGCGCATAAGCGCGAAAAACGATCCAAATGACGCGACGAATGGATTTTTCTTATGGCGAACACTAAAATATAATGTAGTCATGCTTACATAAATTTTTGGATGTCCAGATGTATTCAGAACGTAAGTTATGCGCGAAAATGCAAACTTGTGCACTTTTTGACACTTTTAGTCCCTGAATGACCCAAAAGTTTATTTTAGCATACCGAACCCCTCAAAGCCTATTTCTAAGCTATGTAAAGGCTTTTATGGTATGTTTAACTTATGGTCATGTTCCGGAATGTCTGTTACAGTTCAAATTGGCATACTTTCGCAGTTTGTCAACTTTAGTCCCTGTAAGCGATTTAACTTTGATTTCACCACACCAAACCTTCCAAAACTTATATCTAAGTTATGTATAGGTTATTTAAGGTATGTAAAGCCTATTTCACTATTCCGGAGTGTTCGTTGCATTAAACTGGTTATATTTACGCATTAGCGCGCGTATAACCTTCCAGAAAGCGATTTAGAGCTTGAAATCGAACATGAGTCGATATGTGCAAAAGATACACATATTTATACAAGTCCAAAGTATGAAATACATTATTTCATTGGTTTGGCATTTGTTTGATGGCCGTGGAGGCACAGGTGTTACATGTTATCTAATGGATAATTAAGTGTTGGGGATTTATAAATATTAACCACTAGATCACCATTCTTATCTTCACACATCAAACAACACCACAAAAACTCTCCCTCTCTCCCTCTTGCTTGGCCGAGAGCACCACCACCATCATTATCATCTTCAAGTTTCATTTCATGCAATCTCTAGTGATCCAAAGGTGATAGAGTGCATACAACTAAGCTCAGTGTGTTCGGAAGTTGAAGGACCTCTCTTATCTTCTTTTAACCACCACATTTCATCACCTGAACTCCCCTAGCCTTGAGCTAGTGGTAAGTCTCTTGAATCTTCATCTACTTCATGTTTTGATGGTTAATAGTTAAAGAATGATGAAATCTCAAGAAACACAAAAGACCATAAACAAAGTCTTGAACTAAAAGCTAACCTAATGATGAAATATTGTTAAAAATGAAGAAGTAATGATATGAATGATGTTGTCTTGTATTATTGATGATTTCTTGTTGCTTGTTTGATGATTGCTAGAGATATGATGTTAAACATCATGGTTAAAATCCCGAGGATGAGATTTTAACAAAAGTAAACACACTTTGGAGGGTAACTAAACCCACTAAACACCCCACTAAGTTACTACGCGTTTTTATGAAAAACCAAGTTCATGTTGATATGTAAAGTGCATTGTTTTTGCACTTGACTAGGGTGATGTTATTTAATAACTTGTTGTTGATTGATTGAATGATTTCCGAAAAGAAAATGATATGCTAATAAGCATGGATACCTCCATTTACAAAGGAAACTCTGGCGAAATTTTCTAAAACATTCCAACACTTAGAAAATATTGTTCTAAACAAGCGTTACAAGTATATTTTATAATTTGTGTTTCAAATACAAACTTCGTCATAATTTTTATAACAGAATACAAAGTGTCGGAGGTTGATTTTCGTGAATAAAAATGGGTAAATATATATTTAGAATATATATCTTATACTAGAACACTTGTGTGAATACTTGTTTATTTTGTGAGATAGTTATATTATTTTAGGGTAAAATAATGTAACTTGACAGTTGAATCGTGTGGTATGTGATAGAAATAATGAGTAAATAAACCATACGTAGGATACGTGTTATGCATGAGAAACTGATTGTTATCCGTACCTTATTAGGACGTGCTTGATTCCTGTTTATTTGAGTAACTAATCTAACCGAGCAAACCAAGGTGAGTTCACACACTTTCTAAGGCATGGGATTCCCGGTGGTTGGGAATGGGTTAAAGAATTAAAACGGAATCTACATATCCTCCTTGGGTAGGATATGTACCGCCATCCTCCATGGGTTGGATGCCAATATTAATCCTGCGTATTCTCCTTGGGTAGAATACGTACGTTCGTCCTCCTTGGGTAGGACAACAACCTTAAAACTTACTAGACACAACTCTATCATTAAGTCCCTCATTTTATATCGACTTAATCGCCGAGGCCAATGGCGAGTGGGTCATTAGTTAATAGCGCTATTAGGTTTAACAAACCTCACACCGTGCCAGTCGGACGTGCGTGTACTAATGGACTATGGCAAACTGTCAATGATGATAGAACATTGACGTAGGGCACAACAAAATTCGTTAGTAGTCGATATCATACGGTCTAGTGGTACACATGGGGAAGCCCCCACTGATCATGGATATGGTTTGGGTAATAAAGAAGGAACTGGTTAATCATACTTTCAACTATGGGGTAACCCCGACGGAAATTAAGCCAACGAAAGACAAACCATGTCTTCGGAAATAACTTAAAACTAAACAACCAACCGTGAACTCACTCAACTTTGTTGTTGACTCATTGTTACATGCCTTACAGGTCGTTAGATGCTTATGGAGCTTGCACGATGAGGAGGTCGTTGTGGGATTTGGACTATTAGATCCCGTGCTTAACATTTGAACTTTATGAGCTTATTGAACTTATGTTTTGGGTTTTACCTTTAATGCTTCCGCTGTTTAATTTGTACTTGGTTAACTAGCTTTTGGTCACCAATTGTATTGTGGTTGGTTTTATTTACTTAATTACGTTGTTCAATATGATTGGTGGCTTGATCCTGGACGCGTCACGCCTCCAAGCGGTGATACTCCGCATGGTGGATTTTGGGGGTGTGACAATGAGTGATAGATCTATTTGGGTGTTGCGAGCCCCATCCATGGGTCCGCGAGTTGACCGCATGTGGTGACTATGTCGTTCCAGCCGGGAGGCCCGGTAAGAAATACGCAAAGGATTGAGCCTTCCTACACCGTTACACACACATTAGTAACCTTGCAAATCATTAATCGATATGTTCATATTCTCTTTCATACCAGGATTACAAAACATACATACTTACAATGATTACCAAGGTTTATTCGCGTGCACATACAAAACACATGAACTCGCTGTTGGATCGTTGTGTGACCCGAATAAGTCAATCAGACGAGTTTTGAGTCAGAATCAAAGGCGGAATCAATGATTCTAACTTGATACAGCTTGATTTTCCCTAATTATCTTCTTTTTATTGATTTCAAAGCTTTATAGATCGTTTGACAAATGGACAGCACCTCGGCTCTGAAATCTCGAACCTTTCAAATGAATCAGCAGCTCAGGTATATATAGGGGTTGTGATTTCGTACGAAATAGCAATAGCTCATTTCGTACGAAATACCTTTGTGTTATTTCGTATGAAATAGCTCTTGCTATTTCGTGCGAAATACCCTTTTTATATCTAAAACCTATTTTCTATCCTACTGAGCACTGGTTAATCCTATCTAGATACAAGACTCTATAAAGACGAAGTTAACAGACATCTATGCACCAACAGACTCCCCCTTGGATGTTGACGAAGTCTTTAGCATCAAATCTTCAGTCTTTAGTCTTTATCTATCTTCTCACTCTACCCAAAATGTCTGACACTGTAAGCATCCTTCAATCTCTATCTTCAAACTCCCCTTTGAATGTTGATCCAGAATGTAGACTCCCCCTTTCAATATGCTGGAGCTCGAATTCTGGTTCAAACTTTGTTCAAACTTAGCCACGGGGATCTTACTTTGCTGCTTTGTCTGGATCAAACCTGTTCCCTGCTTCTCAGAAATTTGACATTACAATGTATTCTCCTTTTTTACTACATTTGATGTTTTTATCAGTTTTTAGAAATCCACTTAAGTAACTAGGTCCAAGTTAATGACCCTAGGCACTTAATTTATCTACCAAGTCCAACTTAATGACCTTGGTTGATCTGAAACGAAACAAAAACTGACTTTTGTTCAACATTTTACAAAACATTTTCTGAAAATTACAAGTTTCAACTTAATGAACTTGTTTTGACTTATCATTTACAGGTTTAACTTATTAAGCTCCCAACTCTTCTGCCCAGTTCAGAAACTTCCTGCATCTTCTTCAAACTGCGAATCTGAAGATTAACTTTCCACTTTGGTTTGTCGGAAAAATAAAGCAGAAATGTAAAATCTTTTTGGATTTTGAGTAAAGTTTCTATATTAGAATGCTAAACAGAAATGAAATGCAGTAAATGTAAACTATTTACAAACATATTTTTGAGGAGCGTTTTAGGGAATCATATCAGCTGTCGACAAGTCACAAGTACCTTAAGCTTTAATTTCATACTAAGAATTTAAAAATTCGCTTAGATTGTCGATATACTGATCCACTTAAGTTCTCACACAAATTTCAGTCTGTTCAGGATACGAATTAGGTGTATTGTAACACCTCGTAAAATCATACCCAATAGAATAAAGACACGTGTCATGTAAGATAAACGTGTCAGGAACCCGAGTCAAATTAGAAGATGTATGGTAGGATTTAAAAAGTGTCGACATGTTAATAAACACCTCTGAGCGACCTAATTATAAATCCCAAGACCTTAATCAATATGATAAACATCTGATCTATTTAGAGCCGGTTATTCCTATAATGAATAAATTCAGTTAATAAAGAATTAGGTTTTCAAAATGATGTTACGACAAGGTGTATGATCCATTCTTTTCAAAAGAATTCAAATCCATCTAAATGCATGGCAAGACCTTCCACAAGAATCCAAGGCAACATAAGTGCATGGCTAGGTAAGCATGCCCTTTTCAGGACTGATCATGTGGTCCCATATTGTTACAAAAGACCCAAGATTTGGATTAGGAAAGTTGCATAGTCAAGACCTTAAAGCTAACAAGTTTTTGTCTTCTGATGAAGGCTTACGGACCGCAAAGGTGAACCCTTACGGCCCGTAAGATGGCAGAGCTGGGCGACTTAAAATTTAAAAAGCGGATGCGGACCGCATGGCCAAGGGCTTACGGTCCGTAAGGCTGGTAACTGGGCATTTCAGATGAAGGTCAGTTACGGACCACAAAGCCAAGAGCTTACGGTCCGTAAGGAAATCGCTGGCAGCAGAAAATGGACAACTGCTTGTTCAGCCTGTTGCACCGCCTTACATGAGTGGTTTTCGAAATCAGGGACTTGGCAACTGGTTTTGGCACTATAGGGACACATGGGGAACATCAGGGAACATCTGTATACTTAAGTGTGATGATCTTGTGGCATTTAGTTCACTATATAAGAGCTTGAAGTTTCAACAATTGGACTTGCTCATTTCATTTGCATTTCAAGCTTTGCTCTGGAACTCTTGGCACTTCTAGCAGACTTCCATCAGCTTTTAAATCATACTTAGGACTCTTGTAAGTGTCCTTAACCTTCTTTAATTCAGTTTAGCCTAGTTAATTAGCTTAAAGTCAAACCGTCGTAATTAAGGTTTGACTTCGAGATTAATCAATAATTGTTCAGTCAAATCTCGAATTAAAAATACCTATGAGTTGGTAATTATGTGGGTAATAAACCCTTAAAAGGGTAACCTCTGATTCCCACTCTAACTAGGTCAATTGTCGGGTCAAAGCTAATCTTAAAAAGTCAACAGAAAGCTTATTTTCAAATTAATGCATAATTAACAATGTAGAAGCCATGCAACCTGTTTTATCACTAATATAACTTGGTAATCAATGTAAGAACATGTCTAAACATGTCCCACCCGACAATTTTCAGTTTAGGCTCGGTTCGGAACCGAAAGTCGCAGAATTTGACTTTTGCTTTGACTTTCGATTCTGACCCATTGTAGCATGTTTTAGAAATGCCTTAGAGCCCTATTAGGACCAGGTTTCATGTTAGCATAACCCTCTGTGATTATACAACTTGGTTCATTAGTTATCCGATTCACATGCATGTTTCCGTTAAATGCTTATATTTGACTATTATGCCCATATGACCCTAAAACGTGATTTTTGAAAATGTAAAAGAGTAGAAACCTTAGTTACTGAATTATAAACTTGCACCTAAAATTTGATATCAGTTTGAGGTCTAGATTAGGAGTTATGCTCATTAGCGTAAATGAAAAGCTTTTTATTAATTAAACGACGTAATTAGCGTATAACTTATCTAAACCCAATTTTTGATACCAAACTTTTTACCCATTGATGTAAAATAATATTTTGGGACTCTTGAAGATTTTTATTTATTTTTAGGCTGAGCATAACTTAGAGTTCTAAGCTTGATTCGGTAATTGCCGGTTTTGCCCTTTTGGGCTATAAAATGAGTTTTACAAATCCTTTTGACCCCAAACCTTTTGCTACTGATTTTATATGATAAATAAAATATTTTGAGCCATCTGGAATAATAAAAATATCAGCTTTCCTTTGAAAACCCGGAAATGGCTCCAAATCGCCTTTTTAAGCGTTTCTAACGCATAGTATGTATTAAAACTATTTTAAACATATAAGGTTTGATGCCTTCTGATAATCTCAGTAAATTTTTATATTTTTACACTAAGTAAAAGTTTTAAACTCAGATTTCCAGTTTTGACCTTTTAAGCCTAAGTGAAATTACCAAAATGCCCTTAAGATTCATAGTTTGGTTTTAAATGATAAATTTCACATATGTGTAATACCCTACTGTTACAACTTATTAACGTAAGTATTTTTACTGATTACATCAGACCTGTAACTCAGATTATTATTTAAACTTTTTTATAACCTTTAAAATGACCAAAATGCCCCTACGGGGCATAGTTTGAGTTTAAATTCATTTGGGGCATAATAGAAGATATCTTACTGATGTCACAACTTATTTAAGGCATATTAACTTAGGAAACCTGCATATGACTCTTTTGGTTACCCGTTACGTATTTTCGCGTTCGGATCGGCTTTTGCCGAAACGGGTCAAACCTTATCATTTTTGTCTCAAAATCCAGAATGTGTTTAGGTTACCCATATTAAACAAGCATACAAGCTAGTCGGGTCAAAACCACATTCTAAACCGGTCTACGCTATATCATGCGTTTGAACCGTGTCTTCCTTTTGAAAACTAACCGATCTAAGTCTAGGCTTAATTAAAGACCCATTAGGATTCTAATAGGTTATTAAAACCTTCGTTCCAGATTAGGAGCCCAGTAAAAGCTACGTGCACTTGCTGTATTTGATTTATACTTTGCTCAGGTAAATACTCTTAACTTATTTTCCCTATACGGGCTTGGGATACGGTATTATAATAATATCGCTTGGTCGGGTATGTAGTCATTTAAATCGTATTGTGATTTATGTATTTACATAACCCGTTTTATTCTGTATTATTTGGTGTATGGCCTTTGGGGGTTAAATGACCATGTCCCGGATATCCTTGGCATCATTCAAAGAAATGGCCACGACCTAAGCACGGGGTGTAGGCGTACACCTGACAGATGCATTATGTAAAAACTTGTAATCCACTTTAAGGAAATAATCCTTGTGGGCATTATACCTGTAGCGTGTCAGTTAATCTAGACCGGCCCTACAAACCGGCCCTGATGGAAGACAAATAAGTAAAACTGTATACAAGATTATTTTAATAATTGTCCCATGTTATAAAAGATATTTTTGCCGAAGTGCATTCAAATCAATTTTCAAACTCTTTTCAAAATGAGTCAGTTAAGTTGTATTTACCAGTGTAAACTGACGTATCTTCCAAAAAGGCTAAGTGCAGGTACTATACGAAATAGGCTGGCTACTCCAGGCATCAATAATCAAGTCTCGCAAGCTCTAGATGTCAAAGTCTATTGAACAGTTTTCCTTTTATTCGATCCGCCTGTGGATCTGTTTCAACTATTTTGTGATACTTAATATTACAATTTATTTAGTTGGAATTAATCTATCTTTTGCTTCCGCTGTGCATTTAAATATTGTGTTGTTTGACTATGATGATATCAACTACGTCACGATACTCCCCACCGGGCCCACCGGAAATACGTGGAAATATCGGAGTGTGACATGTATTAAGAACTTAAACTCATTCATGTGTCCCACCTCTTGAATATACTCCCGTATCCAGATCCCAATATTCAGTCTTACAGGTGAGTATACCACAGATGATATCTGTAAGGGGTTAAATGCGAGGGCCATGAGAGCTCAGGCCATGAGAGCTCAGTCTTACAGGTGTGACATGTTGGTATCAGAGCCAACACTGAGTGAATTAAACACTAGCCTTTTGTGTTTAATCTCAGTTACACAGTTGCACATTCCTCAAATTTTCGAGTCTAGACAAAGAACATAGGACAAATCCTGGTTTTGTTTTAATTTTTGCCTTTTATATATTTTCCTTGTTGTTATCCTTGTTTATGTTGACAGGTTTAAACATGCCGCCAAGATTCTTTAGGAGAAAGGGAAAGGCACCTGTAGCAGGCCACGACCATGAGGCCGGGCCATCTCAAAGACGAACCTCACCCATCAACATGCGTACAAGTCCCCAGGGGGATTGGAGGACACATCTGCAGCCAGCGAGGTGGTCCGTCTTGTTAAGGTCGTCACCGTCTTACCTTCACTCCTTTGGGCCCCAATCAGAAAATGAGCCCGAAAACCCACAGCCTTCATTTATCCCTCTCCAGAGGTCCAACTCTCGTCACTCCTTTGATAACCCGTTACATATCTTCCGAAGCCGGTTCAACCCGGCAAACTACCTTGAAGAACTAGTAGGTGTTAACCCATTGGGACCTGAATATCACTTTTCTAGAGATCACGCCATGGATATGGATGAGGACACCGACCCTATTGAACCACCGACTGGTACCCCCACACATCCCATAGAAATTTCTGATGGGTCATCTTTTCATGGATCACCTTACCGTGGTCCAGACAGCTACCAAGCGAGGTTCAACCAGTTCGAATGGTATTTTACACCCTCTCACCATTCATCGCCTCATTAGCAGCAGCAGCAGGATCCTTCTGAGGATTCACGTTTCGTGGCAGTTACCCCGCCACCACCACCACCTCAGCAACAGCCTCCTGAGCCACCGAGGTGAAGGAGATCGAACGCACGGATGTCCGTGCGAGGGGGAGTGCGTATCAGCACCCCTCAACCATCGAGTGGTAGCCACTACCTGCCACTCCAAGAAGACCAGCAGATGGGGGGACCTTCAAACCCCATCCCGGAAGTGAACTCTGCACCTGTCGTGCCACCACCGTTGGGCTTTGGCAATCCAATTCCTACATAAGCTGGCTCAGCAGCGTATAATCCCTTTGAGCAGCCGGCTCACACCAGCTTCAATTATGCTGAGGTCGACCCATATTTGGCATCCTGGAACTACAATGCTCTCAACCCCGAGGGACCTTACGGAGCTCCCTGGGGAGTTGGATACCCAGCTTATGGATACCAACAACAGCTGCCTCTTCGACCTCCACATCAGCCGCAGCCGCAGATACCACGGTTTTCCCCGCCAGAACAGGAGGAAATTCTCCAAAGATTGAGCCAAGTGGAAAGGGTAGTCCGTGAGGACCAAAGAAACAACCAGGGATTCTTTAAGGGATTGGCGAATTTAATAAAAGGAAAGAGCAAGAAGGACCATTGAATCCTTTAAATTGTTGGTTGTATTTCCTTATTTTCAATCCAGCCCCTGCGTGGGCATGTCTTTTGTTTAACCCCTGCGTGGGTATGTCTTTTTGTATTCTGCCCCTGCATGGGCATTCTTTCTGTTGACCCCTGCGTGGGTATGTTTATTTGTTAAAGCCCCTGTGTGGGCATGTTATTTTAGTAGAAGTCCCGTTTAGGGCAAAATTGTACATGTTAAATTTTTAAAGGAATGGTTAGTTTAAATTTTCATTTTATTAGTTATGTGCATAAACATAAAATGTGAAATAAATAAAATAACTTTCCCACTAAAAGATCTACCATTATAATAAAATGGGAAAATCTAAAACGGACAAGACCTAGCCATATGTCACCTCAAGACAGGGCCAAGATGGTAGTTCCTCAATTAGATTCAGATCCTTGTTAATAAAAAGAATCTTAAAGGTAAAACCTAGCCTAAATGTCATTGCAGACATGGCCAAGATGGTAAAACCTATTCAAAGGATTCAAAACCTTGTTAACATCTGAAAGCATATTAACATGCTTGACAAATGTGATTCGATAAAATCACATAAGTCATTCTTAAATTGTGTTATTCTAAATTCCCTTATTTAAATAATCATCCCTTAAGGATGAAGTACCCACGGGCTATAATTAACGTCCTCTGGGATGAAAGACAGTGGTAGCCTACAACTCCCTGTCAAGAAAAGGTAATGAACTTGGATTCAAACCTTAATGCCTCGATTCCGTAAAACCTGGGCTTATAAACTAAACTTGTCTACGTGACTAGGCCTTTGTGCCATTACTAACTTATAATTTAGGATTATGATAAAGATCCTGAATAATTATATATTTAACAAATTAACTAAAATGGCTATTAAAAATCATAGTTAATAAATTGTCAAAAGTAATAAAACTGTATAAGCTTCTATATAAACCTTGCCTTATTTGATTTTATGTAGCAACTAAAGCTACATGGCTAGGTCAGAAGAGGTAAACAGTCATCCGGTGGAAAACCATGAAAATACTAAGATACATGTGACCGGTGCGGAGCTGCAAACATTAGTAGATAATGTTGTTACGAAGGCTATAGAGCGGCAGTATAATGAATCTAGCGGGACTCGAAGTAGGACCCTATCCGCACCGCATTCCAAGCCTAAGACTCATTCAGAGGCTCACAGCAAGCCACCCTCTAAGTAAGATGAGCCAAAGAAATATGATGATCGACATTCATCTAATCAACACAGTGTTCCATCTAAAAGGATAGTGTTTGATGATAAACCACGTACCAAGTCCTGTACCTATAAGTACTTTGTTTCCTGCAAACCCCGGGATTTCACTGGGGAGAAAGGGGCAATTGATTGTATGACTTGGTTAGATGAAATGGACACAGTAGTTGACATCAGCGGTTGTGCTGAAAGGGATGTAGTGAAGTATGTATCCCAATCGTTCAAGGGAGAGGCACTAGCATGGTGGAAGTCTCTCATTCAAGCTGCTGGAAAGATCCCGCTCTACAATTTGTCATGGGATCAGTTCGTTGCTCTCATTAAGGAGAATTATTGCCCGAAACATGAGGTTGAAAGAATTGAATCAGATTTCTTATCATTGGTGATGAAGAATTTAGATTGTCAAGCTTACCTCACCAGTTTTAATACCTTGTCTAGGCTGGTTCTGTATCTCGTAACCCCGGAACCCAAAAGGATTGCTCGTTTCATTGGGGGTTTAGCCCCAGAAATCAAAGCCAGTGTTAAGGCGTCCAGACCTGCTACTTTTAGATCAGCAGCTGATCTATCTCTGTCTCTTACCTTGGACGCGGTCAGGCTAAGATCGCTCAGGAATTCGGAAGAAGGCAAGAGAAAGTGTGAGGATGATAACTCATGAAGATCTGAAAAGAAGCATAAAGGTAGCACTGACTTCAGGAAGAAGTCTGGATCCAACAAGGGTAGCCAACAAGCTGAGGAAAAGCCAAAGTGCAAAACTTGCCAAAAACGCCACTTTGGAAAATGCAGACTTTAGTCCAAATCTATGTCAGGACCACCTACATGTGGGTTATGCATGTCTAAAGAGCACAAGACTGTTGATTGCAAGAAGATTAAAGATGCCACATGCTACAACTGTAATGAGAAAGGGCACATTAAAACCAATTGCCCTAAATACGCCAAGAAGCCTGAAGAGGTCAAGAAGACCAATGCAAGGGTCTTCCGAATGGATGCACGAGAAGCCGTCCAAGACAACAATGTGATCACAGGTACCTTCCTCATAAATGATGTTTATGCAAGAGTGCTATTTGATTCAGGAGCTGATAAGTCGTTTGTAGATAATAAGTTCTGTAAATTGCTGAATTTACCTCTTAAAACCCTAAGTGTGAAATATGAGGTGGAATTAGCTGATGGTACCTTAGAAACCGCGTCAACCATGTTAGATGGATGTTTCATATCCATTAGGAACCACTCTTTTCCATTGTCCCTACTTCCTTTAAAGTTAGCCGGTTTTGACATAGTTATAGACATGGATTGGTTATCTCGTAACCAAGCCCAGATAGTGTGCAATAAGAAGCAAGTGGTGATCAAGACTCCGTCTGGTGAGCCAATTACCATTCAGGGAGATACCCAATATGGACTGCCTGAGCAAGTTTCTATGCTTAAGGCATCTAGATGTTTGAAGAAGGGTTGTGTCGTTTATATGGCACATGTGACTATTGATGAGCAGAAGCCCAAGATTGAAGATATTCCCGTCATTTCTGAGTACCCTAAAGTTTTTCCTGAAGAACTACCTGGTTTACCCCCAGATAGGCAAGTAGAATTCAGAATTGACATCAACCCCGGAGCAGCACCTGTTGCGAGAGCGCCCTATAGGTTGGCACCAACAGAAATGAAGGAATTAACGGCACAGCTAGATGAATTGTTAGCCAAAGGTTTCATTAGACCTAGTTCATCTCCTTGGGGAGCGCCAATCCTATTTATCAAAAAGAAGGATGGATTGATGCGTCTGTGCATCGATTACCGTGAGCTTAATAAGGTCACTATCAAGAATAGGTATCATTTGCCCAGGATCGACGATCTGTTCAATCAATTACAAGGGGCAAGCTACTTCTTGAAGATCGATTTGAGGTCAGGCTATAATCAATTGAAGGTTAAAGATGAAGATGTACACAAGACTGCATTTAGGACTCGTTATGGTCATTACGAGTTCCTAGTGATGCCTTTTGGGCTCACTAATGCACCTGCCGCGTTCATGGATCTCATGAATCGCGTCTGCAAGCCTTACTTGGATAAATTTGTCATCGTTTTCATCGACGAGATTCTCATTTACTCGAAAAGCCAAGCTGACCATGAGAAACATCTCCGTTGCATTCTTAAGCTACTTCAACAAGAAAAGCTCTATGCCAAATTTTCAAAGTGTGAATTTTGGCTTCGAGAAGTCCAATTCCTTTGACATGTTGTTAGTGAGCGTGGTATCCAAGTGGATCCCGCTAAGATTGAAGCTATTATGAACTGGCAAGAGCCGAAGACGCCTACGGAGATTCGCAGCTTCCTAGGACTGGCAGGATACTATAGGAGATTTATTGAAAACTTCACAAGAATTGCAGCACCCCTGACTCTACTCACCCGCAAGAATAACAAGTTTGACTGGGGGCCTAAGCAGCAAGAATCTTTCGATATTTTGTAGAAGAAGTTAAGCAACGCTCTTGTATTGACGTTGCCTGATGGAATTGATGAGTTTGTGGTATATTGTGATGCATCACACACCGAGATGGGATGTGTGCTTATGCAGAAAGGCAAGGTTATTGCCTATGCTTCACGTCAGTTAAAGGTGCACGAGAAGAATTACACCACCCATGACTTGGAGTTGGGTGCTGTTGTATTTGCACTAAAACTGTGGAGGCATTATTTGTATGGAACCAAGTGTGTGATCTATTCTGATCACAAAAGCCTTCAACATCTGTTCAATCAGAAGGACTTGAACATGAGGCAGCGACGTTGGATGGAAACTTTGAATGATTATGACTGTGAAATAAGATACCATCCAGGCAAGGCAAATGTGGTTGCCGATGCCTTAAGCAGGAAGGAAAGAGTGAATCCTATAAGAATCAATGCCAAGAGCATTGAGATAAAGAATAGTTTGAATGAAAGGTTGTTAGCTGCGCAGAAGGAAGTTGTGCTAGAAGCTAACTATCCTGATGAAAAACTAGGAGTAACTGAAGAACAGTTATTCTATGGCAAGGACGGAATCCTGAGATTAAATGGACGAATTTGGGTTCCAGTTTATGGAGGACTTCGGGATGTTATCCTCCAGGAAACCCACAGTTCCAGGTATTCTTTTCATCCTGGTGCTGATAAGATGTACCAGGATCTAAAGGCAAACTATTGGTGGATAGGCTTGAAAAAGTCTATAGCTGCCTATGTAGCTAAATGTTTGACATGTGCGCAAGTCAAAGCTGAACATCAGAAACCGTCAGGTTTGCTACAACAGCCTGAACTTCCCACATGGAAGTGGGAGATGGTGACAATGGATTTCATCACCAAGTTACCAAAGACAAAGAAAGGAAATGATACTATATGGGTGATAGTAGATAGACTGACTAAGTCAGCACATTTCCTACCCATTAAGGAGACTTATAGCTCCGACATGATAGCCTAATTGTACGTAGATAAGATTGTATCTCTACATGGCGTACCAGTGTCAATAATCTCTGACAGAGATACCAGATACACATCACATTTTTGGAAAAGTTTCCAACAATCTTTGGGCACGCGCTTAAATTTTAGTACGGCTTACCATCCTCAGACGGACGGACAGAGTGAGCGTACAATCCAAACTTTGGAAGACATGCTTCGTGCATGTGTGATTGACTTAGGTGGTAGTTGGGATAACCACCTGCCATTAATTGAATTCTCCTATAACAATAGCTATCATACGAGCATTAAGGCTGCACCTTTTGAGGCATTATATGGTAGGAAATGCAGAACGCCTATTTGTTGGGCAAAAGTAGGGGAAACTCAATTATCAGGACCTGACATAGTCTTTGAAACGACGGACAAGATTGTCCATATTCGCGACCGCCTGAAAGCTGCCAGGGATAGGCAGAAAAGTTATGCTAATAAAAGGCGAAAACCTCTAAAGTTTGAGGTTGGTGATAAAGTTTTGCTTAAGGTATCACCCTGGAAGGGGGTGATGCAATTTGGTAAGAAAGGTAAGTTAAGCCCGAGGTATATAGGACCATTCGAGATTATCGAATGTGTTGGGTCAGTGGCTTATAAGTTGAACTTGACTGAAGAGCTCAGTGGTATTCACAATGTATTCCACATCTGCAATCTGAAGAAATGTCTAGCAGATGAATCGCTAGTCATACCACATACAGATGTGCACATAGATGAGAGCTTGAAATTTGTGGAAAGGCCTTTGTCGATTGAGGATCGACGGGTTAAAAAGCTTCGGAGGAAGCATGTACCTATCGTAAAGGTTAAATGGGATGCCCGCAGAGGTCCCGAATATACGTGGGAGGTAGAGTCTACCTGAAAGAAAAGTACCCTCATTTGTTCCAGTAAATCTCGAGGTCGAGATTTCTTTTAAGGGGGTGAGGATATAACACCTCGTAAAATCATACCCAATAGAATAAAGACACGTGTCATGTAAGATAAACGTGTCAGGAACCCGAGTCAAATTAGAAGATGTATGGTAGGATTTAAAAAGTGTCGACATGTTAATAAACACCTCTAAGCGACCTAATTATAAATCCCAAGACCTTAATCAATATGATAAACATCTGATCTATTTAGAGCCGCTTATTCCTATAATGAATAAATTCAGTTAATAAAGAATTAGGTTTTTAAAATGATGTTACGACAAGGTGTATGATCCATTCTTTTCAAAAGAATTCAAATCCATCTAAATGCATGGCAAGACCTTCCACAAGAATCCAAGGCAACATAAGTGCATGGCTAGGCAAGCATGCCCTTTTCAGGACTGATCATGTGGTCTCATATTGTTACAAAAGACCCAAGATTTGGATTAGGAAAGTTGCATGCTCAAGACCTTAAAGCTAACAAGTTTTTGTCTTCTGATGAAGGCTTACAGACCGCAAAGGTGAACCCTTACGGCCCGTAAGATGGCGGAGCTGGGTGACTTAAAATTTAAAAAGCGGATGCGGACCGCATGGCCAAGGGCTTACGGTCCGTAAGGCTGGTAACTGGGCATTTCAGATGAAGGTCGGTTACGGACCACAAAGCCAAGAGCTTACGGTCCATAAGAGATGCTTACGGTCCGCAAGGATTCTTGCTTACGGTCCGTAAGGAAGTCCCTGGCAGCAGAAAATGGACAACTGCCTGTTCAGCCTGTTGCACCGCCTTACATGAGTGGTTTTCGAAATCAGGGACTTGGCAACTGGTTTTGGCACTATAGGGACACATGGGGAACATCAGGGAACATCTGTAGACTTAGGTGTGATGATCTTGTGGCATTTAGTTCACTATATAAGAGCTTGAAGTTGCAACAATTGGACTTGCTCTTTTCATTTGCATTTCAAGCTTTGCTATGGAACTCATGGGACTTCTAGCAGACTTCCATCAGCTTTTAGATCATACTTAGGACTCTTGTAAGTGTCCTTAACCTTCTTTAATTCAGTTTAGCCTAGTTAATTAGCTTAAAGTCAAACCGTCACAATTAAGGTTTGACTTCGAGATTAATCAATAATTGTTCAGTCAAATCTCGAATTAAAAATACCTATGAGTTGGTAATTATGTGGGTAATAAACCCTTAAAAGGGTAACCTCTGATTCCCACTCTAACTAGGTCAATTGTCGGGTCAAAGCTAATCTTAAAAAGTCAACAGAAAGCTTATTTTCAAATTAATGCATAATTAACAATGTAGAAGACATGCAACCTGTTTTATCACTAATATAACTTGGTAATCAATGTAAGAACATGTCTAAACATGTCCCACCCGACAATTTTTAGTTTAGGCTCGGTTCGGAACCGAAAGTTGCATAATTTGACTTTTGCTTTGACTTTCGATTCTGACCCATTGTAGCATGTTTTAGAAATTCCTTAGAGCCCTATTAGGACCAGGTTTCATGTTAGTATAACCCTCTGTGATTATACAACTTGGTTCATTAGTTATCCGATTCACATGCATGTTTCCGTTAAATGCTTATATTTGACTATTATGCCCATATGACCCTAAAACGTGATTTTTGAAAATGTAAAAGATTAGAAACCTTAGTTACTGAATTATAAACTTGCACCTAAAATTTGATATCAGTTTGAGGTCTAGATTAGGAGTTATGCTCATTAGCGTAAATGAAAAGCTTTTTATTAATTAAACGACGTAATTAGCGTATAGCTTATCTAAACCCAATTTTTTATACCAAACTTTTTACTCACTGATGTAAAATAATATTTTCGGACTTTTGAAGATTTTTATTTATTTTTAGGCTGAACATAACTTAGAGTTCTAAGCTTGATTTGGTAATTGCCGGTTTTGCCCTTTTGGGCTATAAAATGAGTTTTACAAATCCTTTTGACCCCAAACCTTTTGCTACTGATTTTATATGATAAATAAAATATTTTGAGCCTTCTGGAATAATAAAAATATCAGATTTCCTTTGAAAACCCGGAAATGGCTCCAAATCGCCTTTTTAAGCGTTTTTAACACATAGTATGTATTAAAACTATTTTAAACATATAAGGTTTTATGCCTACTGATAATCTCAGTAAATTTTTATATTTTTACAGTAAGTAAAAGTTTTAAACCCAGATTTCCAGTTTTGACCTTTTAAGCCTAAGTGAAATTACCAAAATGCCCCTAAGGTGCATAGTTTGGTTTTAAATGATAAATTTCACATATGTGTAAAACCCTACTGTTACAACTTATTAACTTAAGTATTTTTACTGATTACATCATACCTGTAACCAACGTTTTTAAAACCGGACCGGGCCGGCCGGTCGGCCCGGTCCGACCGGGATCCGGAAACACCACCGGGCCGGTTCAGCCCCTTAACCCGTTTCAGCATTGACCCGGAGGTCCGGGCGGTCGGGCCGGCGGGTCATCACATAAGGGTCGGGCCGGCGACATCTGCAACCTCCTCCGGCGACATCTGCGACCTCCGGCGACGATAATAAACCTAGTAGAGAAAGATGAGATCTGAAGTAGATGTTGTTGTCGTCGGTGATGCAACATACTTACGGAGATGAATGATGATGATGCTGGTTACCGTTTGTTAAAGATGAGATGTGAGGTTGGTGTTGTTGTCGATGGCCGGTGTTATGGAGATGAACAATGGTGGTTATGGTTGCCGGAGCTAGGAAGTGTGAGAGAACTTCGATAGTCACGAAGAGGGTGTATATTTGGAGACTCGTATATTTGTTGGTTTCAAAGTTGGACACAACTTTCAAGTATGGTAAATAAGTCAAAAGGCTCTTGGTGAACAGATAAAAGCCAGAAAGTATAGGTGATTATAATATAAATATTAGCTATGGTGATAGAGATATTTAAATCACTTGAAATTCATTTAAATAATATTATCATATCAATAAGTTATCTCATACATTTTGTTTGTAAATTATATGATACTAGGGTTAAGACCCGTCCGCGTTGCGGCGCGGGTACATCGTAAACATTGAATGGATTAGTCCAAACGTTATATGATGCATTAACCATACGAAAACACACATTTCGACGTATCCAGTTGAACTCTATGTAACCTGTATAAGCATTGTGATTGGATCAAATGTAAAGTAAATCAAATTCATATCGAACAATTATAACGTATTATATGTGACCCAACTCATACATAGAAAACGTAACGGGTATGAAGGAAAATATGCACATGTAATCAAAAGGGATTAATTAGAGCTTTCAAAAAAGGGGAGAAAGAGAAACCATAATTTGACTCCATTCGGTTCAAAACAAACTTTACGAAACATACATAAAATAAACACGAAAACATATTATATTTGACCTGAATCATTTCCCAAAAACGTTTACGTCGAAACGTAGAACAACTTGAATTTATACCAAAACGTACATAAAAATATGCACGTAAAAATGGTTTCTTTAAACGAAAAACGTATTATATTTGACCTGACTCGTCTATAAAAAAAGTTTACGTTGGAATATAGAACAAATCATATTTATACATACCCGTACATAAAATATGTGTGTACAAAATAGTTTTTAAGTAAAGGAAGTATAGGGGTAAACCGAAACAAAATATTAGTAAATAGGTTAAAAATGTTCGTAAAACCGTGCCAAGTAGCACCAATGCCACAACGACATCGACTCTTAACATCGTAAAAATAAAATAGATAAAAAGGTCAAAATTACACTGAACGAAAAGCAGACTAAAATCATTGAACCACGTACACCCGTTACAGTGTGTTAATGCGAATTAATCAGAAACGTAAAACGTAGAAAATAATAACTTAGTCGATCTAGGACCCGCCCGCTGCGATGAACTTTTCAAAAGGGAAAAATGGACGCGTTGCAACGGGTTTGTCAAATATGAAAAAATAGAGCAAAAAAAATGAACCTCACACGCACGCTACGACATGTTAACTTGCAAAATTTAGAACGAAACGTAAAACGAAAAACTTGCGAAAGACAAAAAGTATGGGGGACCAAAGTTGTAAATAGTAAAGTGTTGTGTTAAATTACAAAAGATGAAAAAGTTTGAGTTAAAAGTAAAAATTTGAAATGGGTTAAAATGTAAAAGAAGAAACTTTAAGGTTTAAAATGTAAAATGAAGTTTTTTTGTTTGAAAAAGTTCCAAAGCATGATGTACAAGTGATGATGCACAAGAAAGTTGGTAATTTATATATGGAATAATTATTACTTTTTAGCTTATTGAAATCAATTAGTGATATCATTATTTAAATATGATATTATTTAGTTTTAAAATATATATTTACATAATTTTAATTTTAATATTATTTAAAAATTCATCCGGTTCTTTAATCCGGTCCGACTGATCCGACCGGTTCGACCAGTGAACCGGTAAGATGACCGGTTCGATGTCCGGTCCGGTTATGAAAACATTGCCTGTAACTCAGATTATTATTTAAACTCTTGTATAACCTTTAAAATGACCAAAATGCCCCTACGGGGCATAGTTTGAGTTTAAATTCATTTGGGGCATAATAGAAGATATCTTACTGATGTCACAATATATTTAAGGCATATTAACTTAGGAACCCTGCATATGACTCTTTTGGTTACCCGTTACGCATTTTCGCGTTCGGATCGGCTTATGCGACTAGTTTGCATAAATTAGCCGAAACGGGTCAAACCTTATCATTTTTGTCTCAAAATCCAGAATGTGTTTAGGTTACCCATATTAAACAAGCATACAAGCTTGTCGGGTCAAAACCACATTCTAAACCGGTCTTCGCTATATCATGCGTTTGAACCGTGTCTTCCTTTTGAAAACTAACCGGTCTAAGTCTAGGCTTAATTAAAGACCCGTTAGGATTCTAATAGGTTATTAAAAACCTTCATTCCAGATTAGGAGCCCAGTAAAAGCTACGTGCACTTGCTGTATTTGATTTATAGTTTGCTCAGGTAAATACTCTTAACTTATTTTCCCTATACGGGCTTGGGATATGGTATTATAATAATACCACTTGGTCGGGTATGTAGTCATTTAAATCGTATTGTGATTTGTGTATTTACATAACCCGTTTTATTCTGTATTATTTTGTGTATGGCCTTTGGGGGTTAAATGACCATGTCCCGGATATCCTTGGCATCATTCAAAGAAATGGCCACGACCTAAGCACGGGGTGTAGGCGTACACCTGACAGATGCATTATGTAAAAACTGGTAATCCATTGTAAGGAAATAATCCTTGTGCACATTATACATGTGGCGTGTCAGTTAATCTAGACCAGCCCTACAAACCGGCCCTGATGGACGAAAAATAAGTAAAACTGTATACAAGATTATTTTAATAATTGTCCCAAGTTATAAAAGATATTTTTTCCAAAGTGCATTCAAATCAATTTTCAAACTCTTTTCAAAATGAGTCAGTTAAGTTGTATTTACCAGTGTAAACTGACGTATTTTCCAAAAAGGCTAAGTGCAGGTACTATACGAAATAGGCTGGCTACTCCAGGCATCAATAATCAAGTCTCGCAAGCTCTAGACGTCAAAGTATGTTGAACAGTTTTCCTTTTTATTCGATCCGCCTGTGGATCTGTTTCAACTATTTTGTGATACTTAATATTACAATTTATTTAGTTGGAATTAATCTATCTTTTGCTTCCGCTGTGCATTTAAATATTGTGTTGTTTGACTATGATGATATCAACTACGTCACGATACTCCCCACCGGGCCCACCAAAAATACGTGGAAATATCGGGGTGTGACATGTATTAAGAACTTAAACTCATTCATGTGTCCCACCTCTTGAAAATACTCCCGTATCCAGATCCCAATATTCAGTCTTACAGGTGAGTATACCACAGATGATATCTGTAAGGGGTTAAATGCGAGGGCCATGAGAGCTCAGGCTATTGCTTCCGCAAAATCAGAGAGATGATGTCTTCGACTTTAGGTGTGTTCCCTTTAGAGAATCTTTTCTTCAACAGCACATGATTTGCATTTTGCAATGTTTCATCATTTTTTATGCTGAGGGTGATGCTATTATTTCAAGTAAGCGAAAAATATTATACGGGGACTAGGCCATTGCTTACACAAAATCAGAAGTCCCGGGATAATACCCTAGATATCACTGAGTATAAAGACCTAGTATTTCAGAAAGAGGGGTCCTTCAAACAAGATTTCAGGGTTACCTATATATCCAAGTAGTGTTCCCCACGAAATAAGCAAGTAAAGATTTAGGTTTATATCCCGAACAAACCTACTAAATGTGTAAAAACCTATCGGCATATCATCAGCGAGACTGTTTAAGACTTTTAAACTTTACATATCTTTAGCGTACTGTAACTGTCAAGCCGATGTACTATCATTTTCCCTTTTTACACAAGCTCTTTTTCCATTTTCTATTGTTTTTGGATTTTTGAAAATATCTCATGTTTTTGGATTTATGAAATTTTTTTACTGTTTTTGCATTTTCTGAAAATATAACCTACCTCCCCCTAAATACCAAAACAAGTAAAAAATCGACAAACCATTGCAGATTGCTTCTCAACATCATCTACAGTGGTACCTTCATCTATGCTAAGAATCTCCTCCGACACCGACAAAAGCTTCATACCATTCAATTTTAAAAGATATTTAAAACGAGTTTTATCAAACGCTTTGGTATGTAAATCAGCTTTTTGTTCGTCAGTGTGGATTTTCTCAATTCGTATCAACTTCTTCTCGAAACAGTCTCGGATGAAGTGATGACGAATTTCAATGTGTTTCGTTTTAGCATGATGAACAGGATTTTTTGTTATACTTATCGCTGCCTCATTATCAAAAAAGATAGGGGTGTTAAGAAATTGCAAACCGTAGTCTCTCATCTGTTGCTGGATCCCCCATTCAAGATGAAAACCTTTCACATGAACACCAATTACTAAGTCGTTATGCACCAGGTGATTCATTTTTTGCAGGTGAATATGGCCCATCTTTCGATGCCACAATTGCGATTCTTTTTCCGTTGCTCTTGACATAAAGCAATGAGCCTGACCCGTGGTAGTAGTTGCTACACTCATGTCCAACACGTACAGATCATTGACTCTAGGTGCTCTCATGATAACCCACTCTTCGGGAACAACAAATCCTGGTTTCAATATCAAACATTCCTTATCCGTAAAGTGCATTGTATACATACGATCACAGATCTGAGAAATGCTCAGAAGATTGTTTTCAAGCTCAGTGATGTAGTTTACTCTGTCAAACGTTACAATTCCATTCGATAAAGTTCCTTCACCAACTATTCTACCACCTTGATTTCCTGCAAATCCCACATATCCTCCATTAAACCCTCGAACATCGTACAGTAAGGTCTTCTTCCCTGTCATGTGTCGAGAAGCTCCACTATCCATAATCCAACGTGAAACGGATCTTGGAAGCTCCTGCACATATCACAATTACTTAGTTAGATTTTGATGCCACCCAATCCTCTTTTGACTCAGGTAGCTTGACTTTGATGTGAGTTTTAGCAGTGTAAAGTGGCGGAAAATTTTTGTCATTCATCTTTAAGCTCTCCTCAGATCCAATCTCAACCTCTTTGTATAAAAAGAAATCATTTTTAGGAGGTTGACCAGATGATTGGTCTGTCTTTGGTACATACTTCTTCTCAGAAGTAGTAGACTTTTGTTTCTCAAGGTTCTCATAGTAATCCACAGAAACATTCATCTTTACCGGAGTGGTAGAGGATGATTGTTTTTCCGTCTTAGAAACCTTAGGTTTTGGAGAACCTGGTTTCTTTTCAACTGATTTTGGCTTCCATGCTTGTTGAGGTGAAGCAACTCGTTTGTAAAATTTATCAGTTTTAGTTACCACATTCTTTACGGGTTCAGTTTTGATCTTGGTGTTTTCATTTTTCAAAACTTTCTTCTCAACAACCATTGGAGCTTTGCCTTTTGCATCAGCTTTCTTTTTATGACTCTCAGCAACTTCAGACTTAGGCTTTAAGTTGGTGCACTTTCGTGCAATATGTCCAACTTTGTTGCACTTAAAGCATGTACGGGTATCAGCTACC
Source organism: Helianthus tuberosus (assembly GCA_030545235.1). Taxonomy (NCBI): domain Eukaryota; kingdom Viridiplantae; phylum Streptophyta; class Magnoliopsida; order Asterales; family Asteraceae; genus Helianthus; species Helianthus tuberosus. The sequence continues at coordinate 5,477 of JARYGA010024448.1, read as the reverse complement.
CGACTTGTGCCTTCGGTCTGAGGCTGTGAGGCCTTTTCTTCAAAAAACTCTTCATTTGATTTTGAAAAAATCTCAGATTCTTGTTCGGAGTGAGAACTCGAGCTTTTTACAAACACCTTTTTCTCAACAAACTTCTTGTTTTGAAAGTTCCTTCTTTGATAATTCTTACCACCCTGATATCCACCCGACCATTTGTTTTGATTGTTTTTAGAAAAACGCGGCGGTACAACAGGTTTTTTGTAGTAAGCTTTATCTTTTTCAAAGTTTAATTGCCTTTTAGAACGTTTCAAACCTTCAATTTCACAGACATCAATCTCAACCAGTTTAAAAACATTTTTCAATTTGTCAACATTCACATTTTCCAGAGGAAACTCAAGATCCGAATACAACTTATCTGATCCCGACATCTTGTACATCACAAGATTAGGTTCTTCATTTAAGTTGTTTTTGGATGTTGATTTCGGAATATATTTGTCCAAGAAACATTCTTCATCCTCAGTTGAATCACTCTCAGATTTTAAAACATTTTCAGCCATGCTTTTAACAATTTCAGACTGAACAATGTCCTCATCGTATGATGAATTGAATGTGACATCAATTGATTCTGGAAGTTTAACCTCATTTATGTCTTCATCATTAACCAACCCGGACTTTTTCTTTGAAAAATTATTTAACACTGGCGGTGGAACCTGATGATACGCAACCCGAGTTCCATCCGAATAAACATCTTCACCAGCTTTGTTCTTCCCGATTGGTTTAGGAACGATATGCTGAAGAACAAAACTTGCGGAGTTGTAACTGTTGAGTTTCAGATTGATGCGTTCATTCTCAATCTTAGCTTCCTGAAACTGAAGCTTCAGATTAGCAATCTCATCCAACTGTTGGTTGATTTTCTCTTCTTTAACCCTAAGAACCCCTGACAGTTGCACATTTTCTTTGTTTGTTTTACCATTTCTTTCATCAAAATCTTTTACCGTTCGTTTTAGCTTCTCAAAACTTACTGAGAGTTCACGATTTTCATGAATTAACTTTTCGTTTTCTTTCCTAATTCTTTCTACATCAATTTTATCATTTTCGATTTTCTCAGTTAATTCTTTTAATCGTTCATTTGAAGCTTTTAACATTTTGTCACGGTTTAAGATCTGATCTTTAATATCTCTGACTCTTCCTGTCAGTTCTTTGGTTTTTTTACCACTGAGGTAAGCAATTGTACTACAAACCTTGCAGTCTTTCATGCAATTTTTGCAGTTGCTATCAATTTTAGCTTTCTTACCTGACTCTTTGGTTGAATCATTTGGACTGACCTTGCTTTTAGAATCAGTTCCAGACTCAGAAACTACCTCTAGCTCTTTCGCTGCAAGCACTTTGTCAGCCATTTGCTTCAGGTTTTCTGCGGTAAATTCTTTTGACGTGTCAATAATCCCGTCATCAAATTTCTTTGGCTGCGATTCTTTCTCTTTTTCTTTTTCTTCAGCTTCTCCTCCTCCCCACCACATTCTTTGTCATGCTTCTTCTTCAGCAATTTGCCCGGTGAGAGTCTCAACACTGACAGAATCTGGATCAACAACTATATTTCCCTTGGGATCTAGGTAACATTCTCTATCAGCATCCCATCTATTCGCCTTCTTTGCTTCTATCCATGTTTTGTAGATTCTACTTTTCATGTATTGAGCTGCCATCTTTCTGTTGATGTATTTCACTTCTTCACTTCTGGAATCTTTAAAAGGAACAATCTTTGTTGTGAAAGCATATCCCACTGCGTCGTCTTCTGGTAACACTTCACTCCAATCATATCCCTCATCGTCATGGATAACAGCGAGTGGTCTGGATTTTTCTTTGGGATTTTCTTCAATCTGCTTCATTCTGGGGGATTCAGATTTGTTTTGATGATAGGTGGCTCTTTTGTAATAATCTTCACGGAACAGATTTGCCGTATCATCGGCATATGCATTTTGACATTCTCTTTTAAAATGTCTGTTTTGTTAACATTTAAAGCAAGTGACCTTCGACTTATCAAACCCTAGCTTGGTTGAAGGTCCACCAATAGAATGCTTACCGGTAATCTCCATGAATCTTTGCGCTCTCCTAACCGCACTCGCCATACAACACCTGATATCAATCAACTCCATCTCCTCGGGGTCGATCTGATCATAATCTTCCTTGGTGAGGTTAGTGTTTCCAATATTTCCTGCAACAAGGCTCTCGTATGATTCTAAGACAGATGCTAAAAACACCATTTGCTGCTTTACGGATTCTTCACTGAAATTTTGAGCATTCTTGAGATCCACAACAATGTTACATTAAAACAAATTCTTTGGAACTGATTGACTTTGAGTAGTTGACGAAGAACCTCCTTGATAACCACTGCTTGAACTTTCTTGATTTGACGTGTTAGAACTTTCTGCTGAGAAAGCTGTCTTTGGAGACACAGTCTTCGGGATCATACTTCCTTGATAATACAGCTCAACATTCTGTTGATATGAAGAGTTGTTGACTTTGTTCAATTTCCTGATCTCCAACTCATGACTTTCCAATCTTTCGATTAACAGATCAATCGTCAGTTTAGTTTGTTCCACTGTGTTTTTCCGCATCAAAGCAAAATACTGCCAGTCTTTCTCATCAGGCAGTGAGTCAAACAGTTTGTCAACCAATTCTTCTTGAGTATACATGATTCCGTGTGTTGCAAGTTCCATCTTCAAATGTTCGAATCTTTCAATCATCTTTGACACAGATTTGTTTTTCAAACATCCAAACAAATCAAATTCTTTTCTTAACAATTTCTTTTTGTTTTTAACAATCTCGGCACTACCCACACATTTTACTTTCAGTTTCTCCCATAGATCTTTCGAATTCGTGTATTTAATCAATGATATTATGTCATCCCTCACGGACTGACGAAGTAAAGCAATGCATTTTTGTTCAGCAACAAAACTTTCAACTTCATTATCCGCTATATTTTCATAATCCATTCTTCCCATATCAAAACCATTCTTCATGTTCTTCCAACTAAGATATGCAAAAGCTTTTAGCCATTCTTCAAACCTTTTAGCCCATCTGTTGTATTCTTCAATCGCCATTAGCTTGGGCGGTTTATTGTAGGTACCATAGGCACTATCAACACTCAAAGAATCAGCAATGGTTTTCTTTGCACTCGGATTTGGAGCATTTTCATTTGTGTTACTTGATGTATCACCTCCTGTGCTACCCGTGAAAGCAAAAGCGTCACTGAACTGATTCAGAAAATCATCCATCTTCAAGTACCTGAGACAATCAACAAACACTTAGAAAATTTTTTGGATTTTAAAACAATCTCAAACGAAATGGTTCACGCGGAATGAGTTTCAAACGAAATGAATCTCAAGCAAAATAATCCTCAAACGAAATGATCTTCACGCGAAATAAGCTTTCACAGGAAATGACTATTTCGTGCGGAATAGCCAAACGAAATCACCCTCTTCAAGCGAAATAACAGTTTTGGTGCGAAATAGCGACTTTCGTACGAAATGAATGTGTATTTCGTACGAAATGAGGTCCAAAATTTTGATTCCGTGCGAAATGACATTCCAGTTGTTGATTTCGTGCGAAATAAAGAAGTATAAACTGATTTCGTGCGAAATGATGATGACATCAACATATCGGCTACATTTTTGTCCAATTGATCTGGTTTTAGGGTGAATTTTGGTCAAATTCTTTCAAGGATTAGTTAAAACTATGTTTTACGTGATATATGTGAAATTTAAGTCATTTTAACCGTAAAATCTTATTTAATTTTGAAAAGAATGAGTAGAAGTGAGAAAATCTGATGAAAACAAGCTGAATTGGTATGAACTCTTCGTCCTGCGCTCTGATACCACTTATTGGATCGTTGTGTGACCCGAATGAGTCAATCAGAAGAGTTTTGAGTCAGAATCAAAGGCGGAATCAATGATTCTAACTTGATACAGCTTGATTTTCCCTAATTATCTTCTTTTTATTGATTTCAAAGCTTTATAGATCGTTTGACAAACGGACAGCACCTCGGCTATGAAATCTCGAACCTTTCAAATGAATCAGGAGCTCAGGTATATATAGGGGTTGTGATTTCGTACGAAATAGCAATAGCTCATTTCGTGCGAAATACCCTTTTTATATCTAAAACCTATTTTCTATCCTGCTGAGCACTAGTTAATCCTATCTAGATACAAGACTCTATAAAGACGAAGTTAACAGAGATCTATGCACCAACACTCGCTCAACTTTTGTTGATGTTTTCAAACTACATGTATTTCAGGAAACTACGTATGGATCTCGCAGACGTTGGAAGTTATCAAGGGTTGTTTGGAATAAAAGATGTCATCCAGTGTCTGAGGGTTCGGGGTTGTGTACCTTATCCCGGATAAGATGCATAGTCCTAAACCTAGTTTTTAATAGTATCTTTTGTCGAGTCCTTCTGGAACTCTAAACAAATTGAATGGTGTGTATTATGGATTCGAAGTCTGTGTTGGATTTCTAAACAATGTGGTTGTTATGTTTTAAAACTTAAATACAATGGATGATCATCTTAGTTTTATCATATAGATGTTTGTTATGGTTGAATGCAATGATATTAAGCAAGTCACATATAATCATGCTTCCGCAAAAGTCAGGGTGAGACAATTTCATTTAGCGAAATCTTACAGACAACCAAACTGAATTTCAAAAAACGTTTTTGGGTTAGAAGATATTTGATGTTTGGGTTTTTTGGCGTTTCTATGGCGAATGGGTTATATCAAATATGGCGTTTGGGTTTTTGTGTGTGTTTTTAATTGAAGGGCTGAGATGTTGTATATATAGGATTTTTTTGGCGGTTTTTTTAGGTGGGATTTTACTATAATTAAGTTTGGCATTTTATATCTAATGGCGTTTTTACTTAGTATGGTCTGTGATTTTTGTTTTTGGTGATTTATTCATGAGATGGCATCTTTTGTGGAGAAGTCAAAAGACCCTTTTACCCTTAATGAAACGCATCCACGTAATAAAATTGATGTTATTTACGAAAACGCCATCTCGCCAATATAGTCCATAAATTGTTTTGACCGGACGATCGATAAGCGTTCTCACTGTTTTCACACTTTCTACCGTTTTCTCTAAATCCCGACCCTATATATATATATATATATATATATATATATATATATATATATAGGGTGGGAGTTGGCTACAAAGTCCATTTTTCCTACAAAGTGTACAAAGTCATAAAACACCACAAGTTCAACCATAAAACACACTCAAACCCCATAAATAACAAAGTAAAGATCACTAGAATGCCATATTTGTGGGTCTTGTGTTGTGTTTTGGATGATAAGGCTTTGATTTTCGAATGACTAACATTAGTGTGTTTTATGATGATCATCATGTTGTGTTTTATATTCATAGTTCTACGATGCTGTGTTTGAAGTTTTTATGGAATGTTAGGGTTTGGATATTGTGTTTTAGTGATCTTCACACTGTTATTTGTG
>JARYGA010024447.1:0-24155 GCA_030545235.1 Helianthus tuberosus | reverse complement strand
ATGCCGATTCCTGATCCGCAATTACAAACTTGGGATCTCCGGCATAGTCCTAAGACTTTACGGGAAACAGACTTCCATCCAAGTCTTTTCAGACTTGATGGCTTTCAGTTCTTGTGCAGTAGGGTTGTAAGTTGCCTTTTTAGTTGCATAAAAATCTTTAACCCCCTTAACTTTCCCATTCAACATTTTTCCAAAAAATTTCTTAACACTTCCATTAAATGTTTTCTCAACATCAAATTTCTTCTGATCATCAAACCATTGATTTGAGATTTCAACCTTACCCACTTGTTGTTTAACCTCTTCAAACTTCAGTGATGGAAACTCATCATCATTCACTGAAATTTTCACCTCAACCTGTGGCTCTTCTGGCTTTGTGGAACCAGATTCATCACCGACTTTCTCATCATCTTTCTTAACAACCCACACTTGGTTGTCTTTTGCATTCTTTTTGTAAAAATTCTTTTTAGAACATTCACCAACCTCATAAGTTGAGTTTTCAAAAATTTTAAATTTTTCAATTGGTGGTTCAACATCAACAACTTTCTCTTTCAATTTCTGATAAACTCCCTGTTTTGTTTTGGCATTTTTCTGACAGTTCCATGCAATGTGACCAGTTTCATTGCACTTGTAATAGGTACGAGTCTCTCTTTGATAAAACAATTCAGTTCCATTCTTCTTCTTTTCAGCAAGAAATTCTTGATTTGACTGTCTCCAGAATGGTTTCTTCTGTTCTTCTTCTGCAAATCCACCTGATACAAATTCTGTTTTTGTTTTAGAATTTTTCAAATTTTTATGATTTTCTGGTGGAATAAATCCTAATCCTTTCTTTTTGTAGCTACGATTTTGGTTAGATTTCTTTTGAAAACCAGAACCAAAATTGTAACCCTTTTTCTTGTTTAGACGTTGTTGCACTCTTGAGGTGTAAGGTCTTGGATTTTTAGAAAGATTAATATCTTTTATTTCAGAAATGTTGATTTCTGTTAGTTTGAAAACCTTTTTAATCATTTCAGTTTTAACACCTCTATGTTTTGAGGGGGAGTCTGTTAGAGAGAAAGAGAATTGGAGATAGAATAGAGCCAGGTAGAGATCCTGAAGAAAGCTCAAAGACTGATAAAGACTGAAGATTGAGAAGACTCGACACTTAAGACTCGTCAACATCTGAGGGGGAGTCTGTTGGTTCACACATCTGTCGTCTTCGTCTTGTATCAAGTCTCGGTTCGGTGCAGAGCTAATCAAGACATGATGTCATGATGACATCATCTAGATGACATCATCAATGACATCATATCACACATATACGTGAGATTGCATGTAAAAGACAAATCAGATTGTAAGGTTCGCTTGAAGACAAAGAATGATGGATTTGTATGTTTTCGCTTCAAGGTTTCGCTTGAACAGGATTTGTTTATTTCAAGCGAAACCATGTGACTATATATAGAGGTTATGTCTTGTCATTTGTAACAGTTTTTCCAGAAGCGATACCGAGGTGCTGCCGGTCATCCTTTCGATTGTAAAGGTTGTAATATCAATATAAAAGAGGATTAAAGTGAAACAAGCTGTTTACACGTTCGTTTCTTAGTTTCCGCCTCTGAAACGGACTAGAACTCTTCCAAACGACTCGTTAAGGTCGGAATCCGATCCTACATCTACCATCGTCCTCGGATGCGCAGGATACATACGTAAAACCTACGTATACTTGTACTCATCACTGTCCTCAGGTTGCGAAGGACACTCACGTAAAACCTACGTGAACTTATACTCACTACTGCCTCGGTTGTGTTAGGCACTTACGTAAAACCTACGTAAACCCCCGCGTACCCCTGTCCTCGGTTGTGAAGGATACTTACGTAAAACCTACGTAAACCTTGTACGTACTACTGTTCTCGGGTTAAGAAGAACACTTATGGTTACAAATAGTCTAGTGTAAATACAAACATGGGAAGCCCCCACTGATAGAAAATACAAACATGGGAAGCCCCCACTGATAGAAAATACAAACATGGGAAGCCCCCACTGATAGAAAATACAAACATGGGAAGCCCCCACTAATAGAACATACTATCGGCCTAGTAGCGCCACATGTTACGAAACAAACTTACTATTACGAACTTACTTACTGTGAACTCGCTCAACTAGTTGTTGACTCTCTGTTACATGCCTTGCAGGACCTTAGGTACTTTAGGAGCTTGCACGGGAGGCGCGGTCGTTGTGGACATGGATCGTGAATGTTTTGTTAAACATTATGACATTTCATACTTATACTTATGATTGGGTTTACTTTTATGCTTCCGCTAAACATTTATGCTATACTTTGATTTTTGGAACACCTTTCATATTGTTTGGATTGAATGACACTTACTCTTTACATTGTTCAATATGATTGGTGGCTTGATCCTGGTCAGTCACCCTCCCAAGCGGTAGTACTCCGCGTGTGGATTTTGGGGGTGTGACAAAAGAGTCCTGAGATGTAGGTGACCTGGTGTTCCGGAGCACATTTGCTCATTCTTAGCACAGAATCAGTCTTCTCCGTCCATCTGACAAAAGCTACAGCACCCCCGGTGCCGTCGAAATTCAGAGGCTTACAGTCTAAGAACTGCTTATAGGTACAGCCTGTACAAGTAACATCATACACATAAAGCATTAGCGATCGCACATGGAATATCCAAATGTAACGTAATGTGTCTTTAGAGACATAAACATTACCAGGAGGTGGGTTGTTTCCAGAGGTACCCCCGCTATGTTCAGAACGCAGGGCCTCGTGATGTGCTATCGCTCGTGAAATCTGTGCTTGTAACTCAGCCTCTGTTGTGGGCAATCGGTTTTCTCTTCATGGAGGCATCTTCTATAAGAAGATTGCATCGGTCAGGTCATAATAAGTATAGTAAGTACATAGCATGCACACGTAATAATGTCTATCAACGCAAGTAAACACATATCATTTCAACCATAACCCAAACAAGTAATTCAACAATGTATGTAATTAGAATGTTGCGATTGAGCTTTCATATATCAATGACCACAAATACAGTTTCACAAGTTCTACAATGTATCATACATCAAAAGGGACTATAGGGTCACATCACCCTTGTCCAAAATATCCATCATACTACAACAATCAAAAGTCAATAAGTCAAAAGTGGTCTTCAAAAAGCTGTGCAATCTGGGCTCAATAGCTACACTCTCACCAAAAGTATGCTACCTGCATAAAACCAAAAACCTCTATGCTGATGGTAGAGAAGGAGGAGGCGGAGGAACGAAAAGCAACCTGTGCAAATGCGCTAAATCCTCCTCAAGAGCATGAACAATACGCAGCAGGTAACTAATCTGTTGCTCCATAGTAAGAAAACGAATGTCAAAATCTGGGTATGGCAGAAGTGGAGCCGGTGGAGTCGCGAATGGTGACTGACAAGTGCAAGGTGGAGGACGCGGAATCCTCTCTAACTCCATGACTCTGCGACACAACAACTCCTGCTGGAGCTGTAACGACAGCAGCAAATCATCCCTGGTGTAACCCGAGTAATGTGAGGGATGGTATGGATCAGATACAGGAATCATTTTGGGTGGAAACCAAATAAGTGGCTCGCTCGTGGGTGCAGAAGCAAAAGGAGCAGTGTGTGTAAACTGTGGCATGAAAGGATCGGCTGTGACAACTGTGCTCTTTAATCGATGAAAAATGAAAAATGATGTTAATTATTAAATAAAACAATGTGTTTTGGTGTTATTATGTGTGTATTTTGGTTTGATGATTTTACGATTCGATTCGATTCCGATTTCAAGCTTTAAATCACTTTCTGGAAGTTTATACGCAAAATGGTGCGTAAACGCAGTCAGTTTAATGTGACAAACACCCCGGAATAGTGACATAGGCTTAACATACCTAAAATAACCTTTACATAACTTAGAAATAACTTTTGGATGGTTTGGTGTGTTGAAAACAATTCTATTCGATCGCAGGGACTATTTGTGTCAAACTGCGAAACTATACCGATTTGTATGGTATCGAAGAGTCCGGAACTTGATCATAATCTAAACATACCATAAATAACCTAAACATAGCATAGAAATAAGCTTTGAGTGGTTCGGTGTGCGAAAACATGCTTATTTGATCTTACAGAGACTAAAAGTGTCAAAAACGGCGTAAGTTTGCATTTTCGCGCATATCTTACGTTCTGGCCACATCTGGACAACAAAAATTTTTGTACACACTAAAATATTTTTATTTTAGTGATCGGCATGCAAAAATATCATTCGTCGCTTAATTTGGTTCGTTTTCGCGTCCGTTTGAGTTTCGTCGTAAGTTAACGAACAACGCTATCGTACGACCAAACAAACCGACCTCCGAGATATTTTTGAACATGTTTTGATTTCCCTATACTTTAACTTCATTTTAGAGCTTTGAAATGAGGTTAACGGGGCTTAAACGTGTCAAAAATGGGCCGAAACACAAGTTTTACAAGTTCAGGGGCCAAACTGCAATTTCTGGAAAGTAGGCCAGGCGGCCCGCGTAAGCCTAGCCATATTCTTACGCGGCCCGTGTCAGACTTGCAGATCAAAAACTTCACAGCAGTTTCCCAGCTCGTTCTTGAGGCCCTTGTACGCAATTTTCATGTTTTGGGGACCAAGTTAACACCTCCCCAAGGCTTCCTAGCTGCTCATAACACTTGGATGGTTAGGATTCAATCCATGGTGGCCACACAAACATGTGAAATGATCTCATGAAGTTGAAACAACTATAAATAGCCAAGCAATTTCACTTGTTCATTGCTCATTCCTCATTCTCTTCTCTACAATCTGAATTGAGAGCTCTCCCAAGTGTTTGGAGCTTTCTAATCTGATTATTCTTAAAGAAAAGATAGCTAGGACCATTTGTAAGTATTCTTTCATGCTTACTCTTTATGTTTAAGCAGAAAGTCAAACAGTTTGGCCAACGGTTTGACTTTCGGTTTTGACCATCGATTGGTCAAGTCAAAGTTCAATTGAACTTTGCAACGTGATTGTAATCACGATGGTTATAATCCTTAGCGATTATACCTTCTGATTACCACGTTAACTAGGCATGGTGACGAGTCAAAGTTTCGGTCAAAATGCGTTTTAGCACGCATTTTGCAACAGAACTATTTTCGGGTATCAAAACCCATTGTTTTGATACCAAATCAGTTTTATAAGTTAGTTAAACATGTTTTGACATGTTTAACTCGTCACTATTAGTTTAGTGCTTGTTTAAGGTCGTAAGTTAAGCGGTCTAAACAACCGCTTAGACTTTCGAACCCGACCTGTTTGGTCGATCTTTAGGATCTGATCAAGCTTGATTAGTGATCATAGTTGCATAGGGAATAACCACTGAGGTTATACCTTATGATCACATAGGATTGGTTAGTTATTTGTTAAGTAGCTTATATGCCCATAAGAAATGACCAAAACACCCTTATGAAGCATAAATCCGTATTTTTACATATGGGAACATGTTTTTAACATATAATCTGATTTAGTAACATGTTTAGGTATTATTGGGCATATAAGACTTGACATAACACATAGTTAACCATCCGAACTTAGTTTTGCGCGAACGACGCATTAAAGTAGCATAAGCTACCTTAATGGGTCGTAATGGGTCGAAAGCACTTAGGCTAAGTTCCGATTTAGAATGTAGGCTTTGTTAAACCATATCACTTGAGTTCCACACTCATTGGTTTACAAGACCTCATTCTATCCAATCTTCCGATTTAGGTGTCGATTTATTTACTAGTGATCTGATTACTAGGTACTACTTGAATTTCCTTGGTTTGTCTGAGCTTCGCTAAGTTCTTTAGATCAAGGATACCCTATCATTCAATGTGAGTACATAGTTCCCCTATTTTACTGTTTTCAATTGTTTTGGGGTGATTCATATGTATTAAAACGATTTCGATATTTTAACGATGTTTTCAAAAACGATTAAGATGGTTTATATTAAACTAAATACGATTTCGATAATGTGAACGAAACTTGTTGGTTGTAACTACATAACGAATGACATTCATTAGCATTGATCAAGCCGACCAGTATTAGGTTATGGTACCATAGGATCTGACAAATCCCGTAATCAGACTACACCCATAGTTATGTGTGGGGGGGGTTATGTAGGTAACGACCGAATCTGATGATTGTTAACTTACCCTTTGGTGGTTTGTTAATACGATGAACGAGGTAGTCGAGTCACGAAGGTTTGAATGTTATTAGCGAGGCGACCAAAAGTAGTTTCACAATTAAAACGAAAACGATTTGGGGAAGAATTAAACGATTTGGGACGACTTAAACGAGATAAAATGATTTGAACGAACGATTGGTTTGGGTTGTGATTAGGTAATGGGATGGATGTAACATGATAAAAGCATGGCAGATACGCCGCTGGTACATCTTATATATAAGTGCTTTTATCATATTACATTTCATGTCATTATTTAGTTCACTTGTGAAACGATTTTGAAACGATATCACACAATGAGGTTTTCGAAATGATATAAAGCATACGAGTTTTATTAACAAGTTTTTAACGAGATATTTAACGAATTGGCTTACTAAAGCAAATGTTTTGGAGGTTAAGAATCATGGCTATGAGATTTTATAAACTATAACCATCTTGATTTGAGTTGGTTAATCATGTTGCAATATTATATACTTTTCAAAACAAGGTTTTCAAGGTATTGCAATATATGTATAAACGAGCCATGATTCTGATACTCTTATAAAACCTATGTACTCGCCAGCATTTCTTTGCTGACTTTGTTTTTTTTTTACATATGTTTCAGGTGATGTTGCGTAATGATTTCTAGGAATCAAGTTCACTTAGTATCTGGACAAAGCCTTAGTGACTTAAAAACAATTATAAACAATGTGTAGTTTGTTTGTTTTGGTTTAAAGACAATGTACATTATTTGATAAATCAATGAAATGAAACTTTTAATTACCATGGTTGTGAAATGATGATTCTGTTGCAACACTCCCCGACGTTTCCACCACGGTTTTGTTGTTTTAACGTGGTCGAGGTGTGACAGAAGATTTGGTATCAGAGTCAATGGTTATAGGGAATTAGGTTATTAGCATTGCTTTGACCTAGACTATAACTTTCTAGGACCCTAACACAAGTTTACTTGTGGTTAGATTTTAAAACAATACCGTCACCTATCCTTAGGTGATAACCACAACGAGAACACAATAACAAATCCGCTTCGAAAATTAATCATCTATCCTTGGATGATTGATTGTAAGGTTTTGATCCCTCTTAATTTTCAAAATCTCGTCAAAGTTTGGGTCTAAATAATGTGAACACGTGAAAACTGGAAGAGTGAATGCCTGTACCCTGAGTTTTCTGTCTAAGGCTAGAGTGTTCGTACAAATTCGCAGTATCGGACCAGTCACTCTTACCTGGGAACTCTTGGGGTGAGTGTTCACTTATAGGCGAGCTTGTCTTCGGCGATACATTATTATGATCTATTTACTTTGATTAGTCATCGCGTATCGTTTGTTTGTTCGAGGTAACGAACGAATGATCGCCTTCCTTGTGTTTTGTCGATGTTTTCAATACCTCTTTTGTTTCTCCAATTGTCGACCTCACTCATTTCTCATGTTTCCTTGTTAGACAATGCCTCCTCGATGCGATGCTCAAACTTTTACTGCTGAAGAAATCGCAGCCCTTGTCTCTCAGCAAATGGCTGTACTACTTCCAGGCGTTGTGACCCAAATCCACGAGTTATACAACAATAACAATAATAACAACAATAACGCACAGTGTAATTTCAAGAATTTTAATTCTGCGAAGCCGCTTAAGTTTTCTGGGTCACAAGGAGAAACTGCGCTCCTACAGTGGTTTGAGAGTATCGAGAACACATTCAGACATGTGCAGTGTCCGAATGCGCGTAAAGTTGAGTTTGCTTCAAGCGTGTTTGAGAAGCAAGCTCTTACATGGTGGAACGGAGTGATACGTGATAGGGGTGCCGAAGTGGCATTAGCGCAAACTTGGGATGAGCTTCGATCTCTCATGATGAGAGAGTTCTGTCCCCGTCACGAGATTCGAGCTTTGGAACGAGAATTCGATGATTTGAAACAAGACGGGGGAGAACACCGTGCTTATACGGATCGATTTGAGGAGCTTAGTTTGTTGTGTCCCACGATGGTTACCCCTCTGGAGAAAGCAATCGAGAGATATATCGATGGTTTACCCGATTCCATTCAAGATATTGTGACCAGTGTTAATCCTACCACCGTCCGTCATGCAATCGGGTTGTCTGCTACCCTGACTGAGTCCCAAGTCAGGAAGGGTAAACTCACCCGCAAGGGTAATAAAAAGAAGTCAACCGATTCTGATAAGGAAAAGGGTAAGGGTAAGAAAGGTGAGTCGTCGAAGAAGTCGAGAAAACGAAAGGGTGCTCAGAATTTTGCTGTTGCAGCACAAACTGCTCAGAACCCACCAACTCAACCTCCTGCAAAGAAAGCGTATGCTGGTACCACACCTCACTGTGCTCGATGTAATGGTAACCATGTTGCCCAACAGGCCTGTAAACAATGTGCTACGTGTGGTAGACTTGGGCATTTGGCCAACATTTGTCGTTTTGGTCAAAATCAGGCTGCTCAGGTTCCAGCACAAGCTCAAGGGAATGCTGCGAGATTCCCACCTGGTTCGTGTTTTAATTGTGGAGAAATGAGTCATTTCCGCAACAATTGCCCGAGATTGGTAAATGCGAATGCAAATGCAAATCCAAATGCAAATCCAAATGCAAACGCGAACGCAAATGCGAATCCCGCTCGTGGATGGGTATTCAATCTAAACGTGAATGAGGCGAGGGTGGACAACGAAGTTGTTAACGGTACGTTTCTTGTTAACAATCAACTTGCATCTGTTCTTTTCGATTCTGGTGTCGATAGGAGTTTTGTTTCGTTATCCTTTGAGCCTTTACTTGCGATACCTAGAACTAAACTAAGGAAACCCTTATCTGTCGAAGTTGCGACTGGTAAACCCCTGGTACTCGATTCTGTTCTTCATGGTTGTCAATTGAACCTCGATAACCATCTTTTTCCCATTGACCTCGTACCGATGCAACTCGGGAGTTTCGACATTATTGTGGGAATGGATTGGTTAACCAAACACCATGCTGAGGTGGTTTGTTTCGATAAGATCATTCGTATTCCTCTTTCGTCTGGTGATGTCCTAGAGGTTCGTGGTGAGAAACCATCTGGTGGATTGAACCTCATGTCGTGCACGAAAGCCCAAAGTTATCTACGAAAAGGATATGTTGCTTTTCTGGCACATGTCACCGAGGAGAAAGGCAAGAGCAAGAGTATCCAGGATATTTCGATTGTTCGGGATTATCCAGAGGTGTTTCCTGATGAACTGCCTGGTTTGCCTCCAGTTCGTCAAGTCGAGTTCCATATTGATCTTGTACCCAATGCTAACCCGATTGCGAAAGCACCTTATCGTCTTGCACCGTCTGAGATGCAAGAGTTATCGAAACAGCTTAAAGAGTTATCTGATAAAGGATTCATCCGTCCGAGTTATTCACCTTGGGGCGCTCCTGTCCTCTTTGTGAAAAAGAAAGATGGATCTTTTCGAATGTGTATCGATTATCGTGAGCTTAATAAGCTTACCATCAAGAATCGATATCCCCTACCTCGAATTGATGATCTCTTTGATCAGCTGCAAGGTGCTACCTGTTTTTCCAAGATCGATCTGCGTTCTGGGTATCATCAGTTTCGTGTATTCGAAGAAGATATTCCCAAAACTGCATTCCGCACGAGATATGGGCATTACGAGTTTACTGTCATGCCTTTTGGTTTGACAAATGCCCCAGCTATCTTCATGGACTTAATGAATAGGGTCTGTAAACCTTATTTAGACAAGTTCATCATTGTGTTCATCGATGATATTCTTATTTATTCAAAGTCTCGAGCTGAGCACGAGCAACACCTTCATTTGACTCTGGAACTCCTGAAGAAGGAACAACTTTTTGCTAAATTCTCCAAGTGTGAATTTTGGCTTAAAGAAGTTCAGTTTTTGGGACATATAGTCAACGAGCAGGGTATCCATGTGGATCCTTGCAAAATTGCAGCAATCAAGGATTGGAATACACCAACGACACCTACAGAGATTCGATCTTTCCTTGGTCTCGTTGGGTATTATCGTCGTTTTATTTTGAACTTCTCTAAGATCGCGGTTCCACTCACTGCTTTGACTCAAAAGAATAAGCCTTTCGAGTGGGGACCCAAGCAAGAAGAAGCGTTCCAAACGCTTAAACAGAAGCTATGTGATGCTCCTGTTCTATCTTTGCCCGAGGGAAACGGTGATTTCGTTGTCTACTATGATGCGTCCAACTTAGGCCTTCGTTGTGTTCTTATGCAATGAGGTAAAGTTATAGCATATGCATCTAGACAATTGAAAGTTCACGAGAAGAACTACACCACTCACTATCTTGAGTTGGGAGCTGTGGTTTTTGCTCTCAAAATCTGGAGACACTACCTCTATGGTACGAAATGTGTGGTTTTCACAGACCACAAAAGTCTCCAGAATATTCTTAATCAAAAGGAGTTGAACATGAGGCAATGACGTTGGGTTGAACTCTTGAACGACTATGATTGCAAAATTCGCTACCATCCTGGTAAGGCGAATGTCGTAGCTGATGCGCTTAGTCGAAAGCAGCGAGTCAAGCTTCATTCTATTCGAACTCTATCTGATCTTCAAACTCGTGTTCTTCAAGCTCAGCAATCTTGTGTTTCATAAGATTTGATAGGTAAGGAATTACCACATCAGCTTGAGCTTGAGCTTACTCTTAAAGCGAAGGACGATGGTTTACTATATTTCATGGATCGTTTGTGGACTCCGAAACAAGATGATCTTCGCACTTTAGTGATGGACGAGTCTCATAAGTCTCGATATTCTATCCATCCTGGTGCTGATAAAATGTACAAGGATCTTCGTACTAAGATCTGGTGGCCTGGTATGAAGAAAGATGTTGCCTTGTATGTATCAAAATGCCTAACTTGTCTCAAAGTCAAGGCTGAACATCAACGACCATCTGGTTTGCTTGTACAATCAGAGATACCAGTTTGGAAGTGGGAGAACATTGCAATGGATCTCATCACTAAATTACCGCGTACATCTAAAGGTCACGATGCTCTTTGGGTTGTTATCGATCGATTGACGAAGTCAGCTCATTTTATTGCGATTCGCGAGGATCTATCTGCTGATAAACTTGCAAAGATTTATGTTGATGAGATTGTATCTCGACATGGTGTTCCTTTGGACATCATATCCGATCGTGATGCTCGATTTTCATCTCATTTTTGGAAGACCATACAATCTGCTATGGGAACCCAACTAAATCTAAGCACTGCTTATCATCCCCAAACTGATGGACAATCTGAGAGAACGATTCAAACTTTGGAGGATATGCTTAGAGCATGCGTGATTGACTTTGGTGGTAATTGGGACTCTCATCTTCCATTGATCGAGTTCTCTTACAACAATAGTTATCATGCTAGCATTAAAATGGCACCATTCGAAGCTCTCTACGGTCGAAAATGCCATTCACCTGATTGTTGGAACGAGACCGGTGAAGCTCAGCTTACTGGACCGGAGCTTGTTCTGGAAACAACAGACAAAATCAAGAAAATTCGCGATAATCTTGTGACAGCTAGATGCCGTCAAAAGAGTTATGCGGATTTAGGACACAAGCCCTTAGAATTTCAAGTCGGAGACCATGTCCTACTCAAGGTGTCACCTTGGAAGGGAGTGGTGAGATTTGGAAAGAAAGGAAAACTTGCACCACGATATGTTGGACCATTTAAGATTGTAGAAAGGGTTGGAAAGGTTGCCTATCGACTAGAGCTACCTCCAGAGCTTGGAAATATTCATCCAACTTTCCATGTGTCCAATCTGCGAAAGTGTTTAGCTGACGCTGATCTTCATATTCCACACGACGAAATCCAAATCGATGAAACGATGCACTTTGTCGAGAAACCTGTGGAGATAGTGGACCGTACATACAAACAGTTGAAGAACAAACGAATTCATTTGGTCAAGGTTCGCTGGGAATCCAAACGTGGCCCAGAGTTTACTTGGGAACGTAAGGACCAAATGAAGGCGAAATATCCGCAATTGTTCTCACAAGTTTCATCTAGTTAAAATTTCGGGACGAAATTTCCTAAAGTAGGGGAGACTGTGACAACTGTGCTCTTTAATCGATGAACAATGCAAAACAATGTTAATTATTAAATAAAACAATGTGTTTTGGTGTTATTATGTGTGTATTTGGGTTTGATGATTTTACGATTCGATTCGATTCCGATTTCAAGCTTTAAATCACTTTCTGGAAGTTTATACGCAAACTGGTGCGTAAACGCAGTCAGTTTAACGCGAAAAACACCCCAGAATAGTGACATAGGCTTAACATACCTAAAATAACCTTTACATAACTTAGAAATAAGTTTTGGATGGTTTGGTGTGTTGAAAACAAGTCTATTCGATCGCAGGGACTATTTGTGTCAAACTGCGAAACTATACCGATTTGTTTGGTATCGAAGAGTCCGGAACTTGATCATAAGCTAAACATACTGTTGGACCATTTTGCGACCCTGAAAATTTAGTTGAGAAAGTTCATCTTCACGTATAAAGGCGGAATCAATACACGCAAAGTTACACAGCTTTTCCTTTTCAATTCCTTCTCTTTTATTGCTTTCTGATACAAATTTGACAGAGTTTCAACACCTAGCATATGAGATGATTTCGCTCCAACGTCCTACAAGAATGATCACACATCTGATATATATAGTGTGACTGATTTCGCTTATATGGACAATCCATATAAGCGAAATCACCTGTGATCATATAAGCGAAATCACCAGTGACCTAATGAGCGAAATCTCAACTACCCTAAAAGCAAAATCACCTATAACTTTGTTCATATAAGCGAAATTAACAATATAAAACCCTAATTTAACTCTCAAGCTTTAATCTTGACTATCTTTTACCTAAGACTTGATATACACGTAGTCAACAGACATTCCATGCATCAACAGACTCCCCCTTGGATGTTGACGAAGTCTTCAGCTCCGAGTCTTCAGTCTTGGTCTTTTCTCCAACTCTGTGTCTTCTCATCATAAGCACTCTATCTTCACAGGTTCAGAATCTAGTCCTAGCTCCATCTTCAAACTTCCCTTTGATCATTGATCCAGACTCCCCCTTTCACAGACTCCCCCTCTCAATATGCTAGAATCTGAGGTGATCTGGTTCAAGCTTTGACATTTAGCTTCCATGGGAATAATGAAGTCCAAAACCTGTTTCTCAAACATTAATCATTACAAACTTATCTTTTCAACAATAAATCACAAACTATCAGCTTTACCAATCCACACAAGTATTCAGGTCCAAGTTAATGACCCTGATTACTCAATTAATCTACCAAGTTCAATTTAATGACCCTGGTTGATCATTTGACGAATCAAACTGATTTTGAAAACAACAATTTACACATTTTCTGAAAATAACAAGTATCAAGTTAATGAACTTGTTTTTTACTTTTCAATAAATCAAACTCTATCAAAGATAAGCTCTCGTCATTCTTTAGTCCAGAATCTCCTGCATCTGCTTCAACATCTGAGAATCCAACCATCAACTCTCCACTTTGGTTTGTCAAAAATAAAGCAGAAATAAAATCTTTTTGGATTTTATAAAGTGTTCTAAACTAAGAAATAAAATACAGAAAACTTAAATTGCATAAAGTAAACTAATTACAAACATATTTTTGGCGAGCGTGTCAGGGAATCATATCAGCTATCAGACAAGTTACAAGTACCGTTAAGCTTCATTTCATACTCAGACTTAAACAATTCACCTCGATTGTCGATATACTGATCCATCTTAAATTCTCACACAAATTTCAATTTACTCAAGATACGAATTAGATGTCTTATGAAGTTAGCTCATTCATGTGTCCCACCTCTTGAATATACTCCCGTATCCAGAATCCCAATTATCAGTCTTACAGGTGAGTATACTACAATGATATCTGTACATAAATTAGGTAATGCGAGGGCCGAGGGATCTCAGGTCGATACTTCCGTATACGCAGAGAGATATCGGCTTCGACTTTACAGTATGTCCCCTTTAGAGGATCTTTTAGCTTCAACAGCAGCGACTATCAATTTTATTGTTTCATCGGCATGCTGAGGGTTTATGCTGTGTTTCAAGCATTGCGGAAAGTATTATCCAAGGACTAGGTCAGAACTTCCATTCAGCAGAAGTCCCGGAATAATACCCCAGACATCATTGAGTATAAAGACCTAGTATATCAGATTTTAAGACCTTTCAAACGAGATTTCAGGGGTTACCTATATATCCAAGTAGTGTTCCCCACGAATTTCACAAGTTTGAAATTTAGGTTTATATCCCGAATAAATCTACTAAATGTGTGAAAACCTATCGACACATCATTAGTGAGACTGTTTAACTCATTTAAACTTTACAAATCTTTAGCATACTGTAATAGTCTAGCCGATGTACTATCATTTTCCCTATATACACAAGCTCTTTTTCAGATTTTATCATGTTTTTGTATTTTTGCATTTTTTACTGTTTTTGTATTTTCTGAAAATATATCTATATACATCTATCTACTCCCCCTAAATACCAAAACAAGTAAAAATTGACAAACCATTGCAGATTGTTTCTCGTCTTCATCCGCAACAGTACTCTCATCAACGCCCACAATACCATCCGACACCGAAAGAAGCTTCATACCATTCAGTTGTAACAAATATTGAAACCGATTTTTATCAAAAGCTTTGGTATGTAAATCAGCTTTCTGTTCGTCAGTGTGGATTTTCTCAATTCGTATCAACTTTTTCTCAAAGCAATCACGAATAAAGTGATGACGAATTTCTATGTGTTTAGTTTTAGCGTGATGTACTGGATTCTTTGTTATATTTATTGCGGCCTCATTATCAACAAAAAGAGGTGTGTTAAGAAACTGCAAACAGTAGTCGCGCATCTGTTGCTGTATCCACAAGATCTGAGAGCAGCAACTGCTAGCAGAAACGTACTCCGCTTCACATGTAGATAGCGCCACAGACGTTTGTTTCTTACACTGCCAGGTAACCAATCTAGGACCAAAGAACTAGCATCCTGCAGTTGTTGATTTTGAATTGACTTTGCAGCATCCGAAATCCGAATCGGAATACCCTTCGAGTGTAAAGTTTCCTTTCCTAGGATACCACAACCCCAATGAAGGAATTCCTTTCAGGTAGCGCAATATCCTCTTCACAATGATCATATGCGAAGCTCTCGGGTTAGATTGATATCTTGCTGCGAGGCACGTTGGGTACATGATATCAGGACGTGAAGCAGTTAGGTACATTAAAGAACCTATCATGGAACGGTAAAACGTTTCATCAGCCCTGTCTCCGGTGAGATCTGGGTGAATCCCATGATTTGTTGCAAGTGGGGTAGCAGCTGGAGTAGAACTTGACATCCCAAATTTCTCTAGAATATCATGAACGTACTTTGTCTGATGAATGAAAATTCCCTCAGGAAGTTGTTCAACCTGTAGACCCAGAAAGAATTTCATCTCCCCCATTGATGACATTTCGAATTTTTGCTTCATCACTGATTCAAAATCTTTGCATAGATTTTCATTTGTTGACCCAAAAATTATATCGTCCACATAAATCTGAACTATCAGAAGATGACCGTCGACCTCTTTAGTGAAGAGAGTGGCATCCACTTTTCCACGAATGAACTTGTTGGCTAGTAGGTGTTGAGACAAAGTCTCATACCAAGCTCTCGGGGCCTGGTGTAAACCATACAGCCCTTTGTCCAATAAGTAGACCTTGTTTTTGTGGATTGGATCGGTGAAGCCCGGTGGCTGTCTGACGTAAACCTCCTCTTTGACCTTCCCATAAAGAAACGCCGATTTTACATCTAACTGATATACTTTGAAGTTCTTCCAAGACGCAAATGCAAGGAAAATTCTGATTGCCTCTAGTCGTGCTACAGGAGCATAGACTTCAGTAAAATCAATCCCCTCCTGTTGACTAAATCCCTGAACAACGAGTCGAGCTTTATTCCTTATAACAACTCCTCTGTCGTCTCTCTTACACTTAAATACCCATTTTGTATTGATTTTCCTATGACCATCCGGCAAATCAACTAACTTCCACACTCCCAACTTTTCGAATTAGCTCAGTTCCTCCTGCATTTCATTGACCCAAGAGTCTTCAGTAAGCGCCTCTTTGTAAGTTCTTGGTTCAACCTGCGAGATAAAACAACTCAATGAGAATTCAGTTTGCAAAGGAGCAACTTTTGTATAAAAACATGTAAGCCCTTTATCAATCTGTCTTCGAGTGCGAACGCCTGTCTGCAATTTTCCTATGATCAATTCCTCTGGATGATATGAAAAAGTTCGCGGCATCACTTCGCTTGGAACATCTACATTTCCCTCCAGATTAGTAACATTATGCTCTGCATCTTGTTCACCAACTTGGTTTGTTTGACTTGAAATTTGAATTTGCTCCCCCTCAGAATCTGAATCACCATGATCAAAGACTGGCATGTTTTCAGTTTCTTGATTATCATCTGGAACCGACTGATTATCCTGAGCAACTTCATTATGTTGGACATCATCATGTTCACCAGCATTACTCGGACCTGCTTCATCGTCATTTGAAGTTTCCCGTGGTCTGCTATAATACTCAGCTGGGAACCTTAACTGTGACTCGTATTCACGCAAAATATCCAACTCATCAAAGAAATCTTCATCTTCCTCTGATTCTTCTCTCATGTCAAACGAATCCCACAGTTTGTCATAATGATAACGCCATGAATCTCTAGGATTCTGCGGCGGCATAGTATAACCTTGACATTCAACATTTACAGCTTCAATAATCCGCTTCTCACTTGGAACGAAGACACGTCACATCGGATTTGCATAACCAACAAATATTCCCTCAATGCTCTTCGGACCAAACTTTCCATGAGGCTCTATAACAGTACAGGGTGACCCGAACGGTTCTAGATACTTCAAATTCGGTTTGCGGTTATTGATTAACTCGAAACATGTTTTGTTGAACTTCTTGACAGTGAGAACCCTGTTGAGCGTATAGCATGTGGCGGAAACAGCTTCAGCCCAAAATCGGTAACTTTGAATCTGCGAGCATAGTTCTAGCCGTCTCGATTAGTGTCCGGTTTTTGCGTTCTGCGACTCCATTCTGCTGTGGAGTGTACGGAGCACTAAACTCATGCAATATACCTCTTTCATCACAAAATTCTTCCATCTTGCTGTTCTTAAATTCAGTACCATTGTCACTACGAATTCTTTTGATACACCTTTGGTACAATTTCTCAATCTTTCTGAACAACGCCATCAAACTATCAAACGTTTCATCTTTCGTCTTCAAGAAAGAAACCCATGAAAATCTGGAATAATCATCAGTAACGACCAAACAATAGTAATCTCCTGTAATAATTTTGACATTCACAGGACCAAACAAATCCATGTGAAGTCTTTCCAGAGGTCTCGAAACTGAATTGACTTGTTTTGTAGGGTGTGACTTTTTCTTCTGCTTGCCTTTAACACAGCTAATGCACTCCCCTTCCAGATGAAAACCTTTGACATGAACTCCAAGAACCAAATCATTGTGCACCAAGTGATTCATCTTCCTTAGGTGAATATGCCCCATCTTGCGGTGCCACAATCTCGATTCTTTCTCTGTTGCTCTAGAAACAAAACAATGTGCTTGACCAGTAGATGTGGTTGCTACACTCATATCTAACACATATAAATCATTCACTCTAGGTGCCCGCATGATAATCCGTTCTTCAGGGATAACAAATCCTGGTTTCAAGATCAAACATTCTTTATCAGTGAAGTGAGTAGTATACATATTGTCACAAATCTGCGAGATACTCAGCAGATTGTTCTCCAGCTCAGTGATGTAGTTAACTCTTTCAAACGTCACAATCCCGTTGGATAACGTTCCTTCACCAATAATTCTACCACCTTCGTGACCAGCAAATCCCACATAACCACCATTGATATTTCTCACATCATACAGCAACGCGGTCTTCCCTGTCATATGTCTTGAAGCTCCACTATCCATGATCCATCTGGATACAAGTTTTGGAAGATCCTGCACATAACAAACTTTGACTTAAACTTTAATAAAGATGTTGATTCATGCTTCGCGATCCAGGAAGCTCTGGCAATTCAAACTGTTTAGTCGAACATGGAGTCCACCCAGGCCTCATCAGCCTTAGGTGTAACCTTGACTCTCGCAATTTGAATTTTGAAATTTTCAGCCTTCAAAGGTGGAAAATTTGCATCATAATCAACCGAAATTGATTCTTTAGCCTTTTTCACTTCAGAAGTTGAAATTTTCATTTCTGTTTTTGGTTTCCAAACTTGTTGAGATAATGCAACCCGCTTGTAAAATTTATCATTTTTAGTTACCACTTTCTTTACGGGTTCATTTTTCAGTTTGATGTTGTCATTTTTCACATTCTTTTTCTCAACAACGATTGGTGCTTTACCCTTCATATCAACTTTCTTCTGTTGAATCTTCACAGTTTCAGTCTTAGGCTTCACATTGATACACTTTCGTGCAATGTGACCAACTTGATTACATCTGAAACACATTCGAGTATTAACAACTCGACTTGTGCCTTCAGACTGATACTGTGAAGCTCTTTTCTCAAAGAACTCTTCATTCGATTTTGAAAAAATCTCTTTCTCTTCATCAGCAAGTGAACTCGAACTGTTCACAAACTTTTTCTTTTCAGCAAACCTCTTGTTTGGAACATTTCTTTTCTGATAACTCTTACCACCCCGATAACCACCCGACCAATTGTTTCGATTGTTATTATAAAAACGCGGTGGAACAACAGGCTTTTTGTAATAAGATTTATCTTTCTCAAAATTCATTTGCCTTTTTGTTTGTTTCAAACTGTTCGCTTCTGACAACTCAACTTCAACCAATTTGAAAACATTTGTCAACTTTTTCACATTAACATTCTCAATGGGAAACTCAGAATCCGAATACAACTTATCAGATCCAGCCATCTTGTACATCACAAGACCCGGTTCATCACTTAAGTTGTTTTTGAATTTTGGTTTCTGAATGTATTTGTCCAAGAAACACCCATCTTCCTCAGTAGTGTCACTATCCATTTTTAGCACATTTTCAACAACACCTTTTACAATATCATTTTGTACACTATCTTCATTGGAGGATGTAAATGTGACATCAATGTTCTCCGGTAGTTTAACTTCACTTTCTTCCTCAATTTCAACCAACCCAGATTGCTTTTTCGTGTAATTATCAAGAACAGGTGGTGGAACTTGATGAAAACCCACCCCAGTTCCATCAGAATACACATCTTCTCCTGCTTTGTCTTTCCCGATAGGTTTGGGAATAATGTGTTGCAACACAAAGCTTGCGGAGCTGTAACTGTTAAGCTTCAACTGGATTCGCTCATTTTCAATTTCAGCCTCTTTAAATTTAAGTTTCAGTTTAGCGATTCCATCCAGTTGTTGGTTGATTGATTCTTCTTTTACTCTAAGCACTGCTTTTATATGTTCATTTTCTTTAAAAGTTTTACCATTTCGATCATCACTATCTTTCATTGTGCTTTTTAGTTTTTCAAACTTTTCAAAAATCTGACGGTTTTCAAGAATCAACTTTTCATTTTCTTGTTTAATTTTGTCATGATCAATTTTATCATTTTCAATTTTTCTAGTTAATTCTCTTATCCGTTCAGTTGAAGCTTTAACTGTTTTGTCACGATCAAGAATCTGATTCTCAACGCTTCTGGCCTTTGCTGTCAGATCATCAACTTTCTTACCGTTGAGATACGTGACTGTGTTACAAAATTTGCACTCTTTGTTGCAATTTTTGCAATCAGCATTTCCATCAATTTTCTTACCTGACGCATTTGTTGACAAGTTTGAACTGACCTGGCTTTTTGACTCAGACACGGAGTTAGAGTCTACCTCAAGTGCCTTAGCAGCCAGCACTTTGTCAGCCATTTTTCCCAGGTTCTCTGCAATCAACTCCTGCGTTGTATCAATAACTCCAGTATCAACTTTCTTTGATTTCTCTTGCTCTTTTTTCTCCTTTTTCTCTTTCTCTTCTTTCTCCTTCCTCTCTTTTTCTTCTTTTTCTTTCTCTTCTCCAGTTCCCCACCATTTATTCTGCCAATAATCATCATCTTCTTTGTACTGCTGGATTATGGCTTCAATATCAAGCGTTTTGTCATCGATCGCAATATTTCCATATTCATCAAGATAACACTCCCTGTCCGGATCCCATCTATTTGCTCTCCTCGCTTCCAGAAAGATACGAGATATTCTAATTATTTTGTTTTCAGCAATCATTTTTCTGTATTGATATTTCTGCTCTTCAGTTCTATCGTCTTTCCACGGAATAGGTTCGTCGTTTTTCGCCATGAATGCGTAACCAACTGCATCTTCTTCCGGTAGAACCTCTTGACTCCAATCATAACCTTCATCATCATAAATCACCGCAAGAGCTCTAGATTTCTCTCTATTGTCTTCAATCTGCTTCAATCTAGGCGGCTCGGATTTATTCTGATGATAGATTGCCTTCTTGTAATAATCATCTCTGAAAGGGTTCTCCGACTCATCAGCATAAGCATTTCTGCATTCTCGCTTGGAATGACCTTTCTGCTTACACTTGAAACAAGTCACCTTGGACTTATCGAACCCCAATTTGGTAGATGGACCACCAATTGTCTTTCTGCCGGTAATTTCCATGAAACGTTGTGCTCGACGAACAGCACTTGCCATAGCCCAACGAATATCGATCAGCTCCATTTCCTCAGGATCAATATGATCATAATCTTCTTTCGTCAGATTGGTGTTGCCTATCTTCCCAGCTACTAACCCTTCATACGATTCCAACACAGATGCTAGGAAGATCATCTGTTGTTTGGCCGACTCCTCATCAAAATTCTGAGCATTCTTCAAGTCTATTGCAATGTTGCATTGAAACCGATTCTTTGCATCAGAATGACTTGCAGATGATGAAGATCCACTGTGATAACCACTGTGATTTCCACTGCTTTGACCACTTTGACTTTCTTTGCTTGCTGTGGACACATTTTCAACAGAAAACGCAGTCTTTGGAGAAGTTGCTTTTGGCATCATGCTCTTTGGATAATATAAATCCAAATTCTGCTGGTAAGATGAGTGATTGACTTTGTATGTCTTCTTCAGTTCCAACTCGTGACTCTCGAGTTTCTCAATCAGCAAATCTAATGTCAACTTTTCTGGTGCTTTGATGGTATTCTTCAGCATCAGCGCATAATATCTCCAATCCATCTCGTCAGGCAACGAATCGAACAATTTGTCGATAAGATCATCTTCAGAATATCTGATATCATGTCTTACTAATTCCAGCTTCAGATGACCAAACCTTTCTATCATTTTACAAACTGACTCGTTCTTTAAACACCCAAACATATCAAACTCTTTCTTAAGTAGTTTCTTTTTGTTTTTCTTGATTTCTTCACTACCTATACATTTCTTTTCTAACTTTTCCCAAAGATCTTTTGCATTTGAATAATCGATCAAGGCAATAATGTCTTCCCGAACAGATTGAAATAACAATGCCACACACTTTTGTTCAGCTACAAACGAATCAATCTCCTCAGCTGCTCTTAAAGTTTCACCATTTTTGTTTCCATTGGCATAACCGTTTTTAAACTTTTCCAGCTGGGAAATGCGAATGCCATCAATCAATATTCAAATTTTCTTGACCACCGACTGTATTCCTCGATAGCCATAAGCTTTGGAGGTCTATTGAATGTTCCGAAAGCACTTTCCGATTCCCAAGCTTCCTTTTTCCTCTCTTTCGGCGGATTCTCATTCACATTGCTTGACGAAGTATCATTGTTTCTGGAATCTCCAGCGAATGCATACATGTCGCTAAACGGGTTCAAGAATATGTCATCCATCTTGAATGTACCTGCAAAATCAGCAAACACTTAGAAAAACTTTTGAGATTTTGTAAAATAGTGACTGATAAGCGAAATCACTTTTGATGACAAATGAGCGAAATCAACACAATGTGACAAATAAGTGAAATCACTTTTCACCGAATAAGCAAAATCAGAAAATGTCACAATAAGCGAAATCAATTGTGTCCGAATAAGCGAAATAGGTGATGTCCTTAAAAGCGAAATACCACTATGTTCTAATGAGCGAAATAGCAATGTCACTATCAGCGAAATCACAATATGTTCCTATCAGCGAAATCAAAAGATGTCTGAATAAGCGAAATCAAGTAATGTCCTTATCAGCGAAATCACTCAATGTCTCTATCAGCGAAAACAAACAACTAATGTCAGTAAAAGCGAAATCAGACAATTACCTCTCGATGTCCGAAAAAGCGAAACCTACTATTTAGTTGATTTGAACCATTTTTAATCC
Organism: Helianthus tuberosus; assembly: GCA_030545235.1. Classification (NCBI taxonomy): domain Eukaryota; kingdom Viridiplantae; phylum Streptophyta; class Magnoliopsida; order Asterales; family Asteraceae; genus Helianthus; species Helianthus tuberosus. The sequence goes on along the minus strand of JARYGA010024447.1, from coordinate 1,683 downwards.
GTATTTCAACCTGAAACTTTCTAGGGTTTGTTATTACTGTATTTTACATGTTATATTCGAAATTCAGACAGTTTCAACCGTAGGAACTAGTGTAAATCGAAAAAGTATAAGAAAAAGTGAGTAGAAGTGAGAGAATTTTGTCGAATCAGCTGTAGTAGTATGAACTCCTCGTCCTGAAGCTCTGATACCACTTGTTGGACCGTTTTGCAACCCTGAAAAGTCAGTTGAGAAAGTTCATCTTCACGTATAAAGGCGGAATCAATACACGCAAAGTTACACAGCTTTTCCTTTTCAATTCCTTCTCTTTTATTGCTTTTTGATACAAATTTGACAGAGTTTCAACACCTAGCATATGAGATGATTTCGCTCCAATGTCCTACAAGAATGATCACACATCTGATATATATAGTGTGACTGATTTCGCTTATATGGACAATCCATATAAGCGAAATCACCTGTGATCATATAAGCGAAATCACCAGTGACCTAATGAGCGAAATCTCAACTACCCTAAAAGCGAAATCACCTATAACTTTGTTCATAAAAGCGAAATCACTCTCAAGCTTTAATCTTGACTATCTTTGACCTAAGACTTGATATTCACGTAGTCAATAGACATTCCATGCATCAACACATACCATAAATAACCTAAACATAGCTTAGAAATAAGCTTTGAGTGGTTCGGTGTGCGAAAACATGCTTATTTGATCTTACAGGGACTAAAAGTGTCAAAAACGGCGTAAGTTTGCATTTTCGCGCATATCTTACGTTCTGACCACATCTGGACACCCAAAATTTTTGTACACACTAAAATATTTTTATTTTAGCGATCAGCATGCAAAAATATCATTCGTCGCTTAATTTGGTTCGTTTTCGCGTCCGTTTGAGTTTCGTCGTAAGTTAACGAACAACGCGACCGTACGACCAAACGAACCGACCTCCGAGATATTTTTGAACATGTTTTGATTTCCCTATACTTTAACTTCATTTTAGAGCTTTGAAATGAGGTTAACGGGGCTTAAACGTGTCAAAAATGGGCCGAAACACAAGTTTTACAAGTTCAGGGGCCAAACTGCAATTTCTGGAAAGTAGGCCAGGCGGCCCGCGTAAGCCTAGCCATATTCTTACGCGGCCCGTGTCAGACTTGCAGATCAGAAACTTCACAGCAGTTTCCCAGCTCGTTCTTGAGGCCCTTGTACGCAATTTTCATGTTTTGGGGACCAAGTTAACACCTCCCCAAGGCTTCCTAGCTGCTCATAACACTTGGATGGTTAGGATTCAATCCATAGTGGCCACACAAACATGTGAAATGATCTCATGAAGTTGCAACAACTATAAATAGCCAAGCAATTTCACTTGTTCATTGCTCATTCCTCATTCTCTTCTCTACAATCTGAATTGAGAGCTCTCCCAAGTGTTTGGAGCTTTCTAATCTGATTATTCTTGTAGAAAAGATAGCTAGGACCATTTGTAAGTATTCTTTCATGCTTACTCTTTATGTTTAAGCAGAAAGTCAAACAGTTTGGCCAATGGTTTGACTTTCGGTTTTGACCATCGATTGGTCAAGTCAAAGTTCAATTGAACTTTGCAACGTGAATGTAATCACGATGATTATAATCCTTAGCGATTATACCTACTGATTACCACGTTAACTAGGCGTGGTGACGAGTCAAAGTTTCGGTC
>JARYGA010024446.1:0-43366 GCA_030545235.1 Helianthus tuberosus | reverse complement strand
AACCGACTCAAACGAACTCCGATTAGACTCATTCCAGCGGCATTGGAACCGGCTAGTCAAACCCTAACTAGGATCTCTTAACGCTAAACCCAAAATCATAACCCCTAAACCCTAAATATATCCTTTAGGGTTTAGCTTTAGGGTTTAGGGTTTAGCTTTGAAGTTTAGCCTTAAGGTTTAGCTTTAGGTTTAGCATTTAGGGTTTAGCTTTTAGGGTTTATAGTTTATATTTTACGGTTTAGCTTAGGTTTTAGCCTTTTTTTTAGCTTTAGGGTTTAGAGTTTAGGAGTTAGGATTTATGGTTTAGGGTTAAGAGATCTTAGTTAGGGTTCGACGAGCCGGTTCCAAAGCCGCTGGAATGAGTCCAATCGGAGTTCATCTGAGTCGGTTCCCCGCTGTTCCCCATTTTTTTAGTGTTCCCCAAAGAACCTTCCCCTATATATATATATATATATATAGGGGGAAGGTTCAAATGAAAACAACTAATTATCACGAAAACTCGAAAACTAACTAAAAAAGCCTAAAAACATACCAAAATTTTTTTGCATACCAATTTTCGCTATTTGAATTATATAAAAAAAAACTTTTAAAAAAAATTGTAGTGCACATGTATAATAGTACACATTTGAATTATTACACATGTGCACTACATTTTTTTTTTTTTTGAAAAAGGTTTTTTTTTAAACTAGCGATTTTAATAAAAAAAATTGAAAAAAAAAAAGAAATTTGTGTGTATTTAGGCTTTTTTAGTTAGTTTTTGAGTTTTCACGATAAAAGTGGTTTTCATTTGAACCATCCCCTATATATATATATATATAGGGGTAAGATCAAATAAAAAAATTATTTTGCCTAAGACCGAACTTAGTGGGCGTTTTTTACCCGGAATCTCGCCCGAAAACGCCGGAAAACTCCGGCACCTCCGCCCCCGTGGGCGTTTGATGGCGTTATTTTTCAAAAAAATGTCCTGTGCGTTTTTTAAAAAACGCCCTTGCATCCTTTCTCCGTTTATATTTGCCCAATAAGAATATTCCAAGTAATATTTTTTATTTTTTTAAATAATTGGGTAATCAACTAATGGGGCATTATTGGGCATTATCCCACTACGCCCATTTGTGAAAAACGCCCATAATGCTCATTTGCTGACTAGGATGACACGTGTCGCACAATGCCCATGGGTGGGGGCATTATTCATATATACCACTACACATGGTCTAAGTAGGATGAGAAAAAAATCTTAACCATTCATTTTTTAAATCAATGGTTAAGATGAAAGTGTAGGAGAAAGGAGAAGTGCAAAGGTATCTTGGGAAAATCTTATTTATGGACTTTCTCTCTCCACATGCAAGACACATGCATATTTCATCCTCATTTTTTAAACGTTCATAACTTTTTTATACGACCTTATTTTTTCCTAAAAATTTCACCGTAAAATCGAGCGTCTTTTTATCTTTAATTTGAGTATCATATTGTTATATAAAATATGAAGACAAAAAAAACCCACTAAAATGTGTTGTATTTCTATGTTGTATAACATTTTTTGTGTTGGATTTTTGTACTATATTTTTGTGCTAAATTTTTTGTTCTGAATCTTTTTGTCTTAATTTTTTTTTCTCAATTTTTGTGCTAAATTTTTTCGTGCTATATTTTTTTGTACTAGATTTTTTGTGCTATATTTTTTTGTACTATATTTTTTTGCTAAATTTTTTCGTGCTATATTTTTTTGTACTAGATTTTTTTGTGCTATATTTTTTTGTACTACATTTTTGTGCTATATTTTTTGTACTAGATTTTTTGTACTATATATTTTTTTGTTGTATTTTTAAAAAACAAAATGGGTGTCACATGTTATTTTCACTCCTATTTATAAGGACCAAAATGCCATTGATTCCTACTTATTAGGAGTGTCACATGTCATCATCTCAATCTTTCTTAGGCTACTTAGGCAAAATCCACTTTCTAGTGGATCCTTCCTCTATATATAGGGCATGGATATATAGAAAACTTATTTCTACTTAGAAAACCTAGGAAACCCAATCTAGACCATTGATCATGATCATCCAATGGCTCATAAAATTTGAAGCCTTTTTGAATTAAATTAAATAGAGGTACAAAGTCAATAAAGTTACTTGAAGGGTATTTAGGTAAAATCAACCATAATTATAGTACATTATATATATTATAATATTATGTGATTTGACATGCATTAAAGGATCATCATTGTCTCTCTTTCTTCTTTCTTCTCTTTTGAGAATTCAAAATATCTGTACATTCACCATCAAACCATCATCATCATCCATTCTCTCATCCTCTCTCTTTCTTCATGTTTCAATCACCAAGAACACACACACAAGTGTGTGTGAGAGAAGCAAGCCTGAATATCGTTAAAGAAAGAGAAACACCAAAAGCATACACACAAGTGTGTGAGAGAAAGAGAAACAAGATTCTCCTTCGTGTTCATGAAGAACACCAAGAACACACACACAAGTGTGTGTGAGAGAAGCAGGCCTGAATCATTCGGTTGCATGTGTTTCTAGAGAGAGAAAGTTATTAGAACACCAAGACCAAGAACACACACAAGTGTGTGAGAGAGAAGCAGGTCAGAAATCATTTAGTTCATGGGTTTTTGGAGAGAGAAAGTTGTTAGAACACCAAGAACACACACACTTATGACATGGACTGGTTCCATGTCTTAATGTTATTTGTTTGGTAAAAGTTGAATGATTTTGTGTGTGTATTGGTAAAATAGATTTGATAGTTTGTTGGGTTTTTTTGTTTTAAAGGGATTAAATTTTTTTTAGAATTGTGATAATGAATGTTATTGTTGATATATATTCGTTACCTTTGAAACTATTGATTTGTAACATGTGTTAAACCCGTCTTGTTTACTGTCAAAAACATGTGTTAACGGGCTCAAAAGCATATAAATATATTAGCGTAACACGTGTTAAACTTGTCTGATATTAGGGTACAAGTCAACGGACTAAAAAGCATATAAACATATTAGCGTAACATATGTTAAACCTTCTTATTAGGGTACCATGTGTTAAACCTCCCTGATTAGGTAAACATATTAGTGTAACATGTGTTAAATCTGTCTCATTTTTATCAAATGATGTAAACGTGTGTTAAACCTGTCTTATTACCATGTGTTAAACCTCTCATATTAGGTAAACATGTTAGTGTAACATGTGTTACACCTGTCTTATTTTTATCAAATTATGTAACATGTGTTAAACCTGTATTATTTTTATCAGTAACTGTTTTTATGTGTTATACTAGGTGGTAACACATGTATAGCCATGTTAACATGTCACATATAGTTGTTACATGTGTTACAACAAAAAGTTTACACATGTATAACACGTAACACATGTTATACATGTGTTACCACTATAGTATAACACGTATAACACATAACATGTCACATATAGTTGTTACATGTGTTACAACATGTTGTTACATGTGTTACAACAAAAAGTTTACACATGTATAACACGTAACACATGTATAGCCATGTTAACATGTCACATATAGTTTTTTGGTCCGATCGATGGTGATTTTTGTTTTGGAATGCGACTAGGAAGTGTTAGTTATTTTGAGTAGAAATAGTCTCGGGTTATTTTTTTTTTTTTTTTTTGGATTGCCAACTTGCCAACTGCACGTTAAAACTATTGATTTGTAACATGTGTTAAACCCGTCTTGTTTACTGTAAAAAACATGTGTTAAACATGTCTTATATTTTTTTATCAAAAACAAATTAGGTAAACCTCTGATATTAGGGTACAAGTCCAAGGGCTCAAAAGCATATAAATATATTAGCGTAACATGTGTTAAACTTGTCTGATATTAGGGTACAAGTCAACGGACTAAAAAGCATATAAACATATTAGCGTAACATATGTTAAACCTTCTTATTAGGGTACCATGTGTTAAACCTCCCTGATTAGGTAAACATATTAGTGTAACATGTGTTAAACCTGTCTCATTTTTATCAAATGATGTAAACATGTGTTAAACCTGTCTTATTACCATGTGTTAAACCTCTCCTATTAGGTAAACATGTTAGTGTAACATGTGTTACACCTGTCTTATTTTTATCAAATTATGTAACATGTGTTAAACCTGTATTATTTAACAAGTGTTAAACTTGTCTTATTTTTATAAAAATAGGTAACATATGTTAAACCTGACTTTATTTTATCAAAAACATATTAGGTTAATGAAATTAAGTAACATATGTTAAACCTGACTTTATCTTAACATATGTAACAAGTGTTAATGAAATTAAGTAACATGTGTTAAACCTGTTTTATTTGCAGCAACAAAGAGAGTAACAAGATCGCAAACTGGTAAGATACCAAAAAAGCGAAAGAAAGTAGACGAAGAAATGGACGATGAATGGGATGAAGAAAGAGAAGAAACGGACGATGAATGGGATAACATGTTTTAAATAATTATGGTGGGAAATGTATTTGGTTACCAGTTATCAGTTACATGTGTTATTAGTTAACATGTTTTATTCATTACCAATTGTAAGAAAAGTAGTAGACGAGCATTGGGTGGTCAACATATTGTTTCAATTGTAACCTTTGATACTAATTAACAAGTGTAACATGTGTTACACAGGATGAAGTAGAAAACAAGGTACATACCTTTAATGTTACTTGGAAACAATAAGCAATTGTAACATGTGTTACACATCTTACGTAAGTAAATGCAGTACATGGTGGAACATGTAAGTAACATGTGTTACATACGATGTAGTGAATAAAAAGAAGGCACATATATAGTGAATAACATACATATACATGTAACATGAGTAACATGTGTTACATACGATGTAGTGAATAACATACGTATACATGTAACGTGAGTATATGCACCACAAAGGCATACGCATGTTACATGTGTGTATGAAACACACTTGGCATATATAAAACACTTAGTATATGTAACATGTAACAGTCACTATTACATGAATGAACAACATGTTGACAAATGTAACAGTCACTATCCATTTCCGGCTGTTTTATCACCCTTTTGTGGTCATCATAACTATATGATGTTTGTAACCTTAAAAGCCTTGGTAGGCTGCCACTTTTAATGATGTTAAGGGTTACAGTTAATGTTATATTATGTTTGATGTAATGGTTTGAAGAACTAGATCATACCCTACATTCAACAATAATCCTCTTTACGAGATGTAATACTTCTTCTGATTTTAAGAGAATCTCTTTATGTTAACATATGTAACACCTCTAGGGTTTTGGTTCCTGGAAGTTGTAATTAGCTACATATGTAGTAACAATGTTACACATGTTACTTACGGTAAGAGCGGCCCTTTATTGGACAAAACAGGGCTGCGTATATGTAATACATATTTGTAACATGTGTTACACTAGATGGTAACACATGTATAGCCATGTTATATAGTTGTTACATGTGTTACACTAAATGGTAACACATGTATATATAGTTGTAACACATGTTATATAGTTTTAACATGTGTTACACTAGATGGTAACACATGTTATATAGTTATAACATGTGTTACACTAGATGGTAACACATGTATAGCCATGTTGCACATGTTATATAGTTGTAAATTGACACCAAAGGGACTGACATATGTAACATATGTTACACTATGGGGCAACAAATGTAACACATGTATAGCCATCTTACATATGTTACATATAGGTGTTACAACGTCAAGGTTACACATGTTACATATAGTTGTTGCATCCCAAAAAAAATTGCCGTCACATCAACATCCGTATTCATCCAAAAATGGGCATACTAACAATGAAAATAAAAATGAATTTTATATCAATAGTTGTAATGCTTCTAAAAAATGGTCTTCACAACAACATCCATCTTCACAACACATAGCAGCCAACCAAAAAACACACCATCGTCACCACGAAAACCTGATGATGCGTTGTAATCCTTCGGCGGGCTTCGCTTCTTGATAACCATCTTCATCTTGAACACAAAACATCGTTTCACCTGTGAACAAAATAAGTACACCAATATTAATCTTCTATAGTTAAAACTTATTAATCTCCTATGTAACATGTGTAACGTGGCTATACATGTGTTACCTCTCTAGTGTAACACATGTTACAAACATGTGTTACATATGTGCAACCCCCCTTTGTGTCCAAAAAAGGTTGGGGTAACTACAAGTAACTTGGGTAACGTTTACTATATATGTAGCTAATTATCCCACCAAAAAAACACGACTTTTTATTTGTAAAAATAAACGAGATATTCCGAATAAATTATGAAGTTTATACATTTTAACATTTAACAACCAATCTTAAAAAAACATTTTAACATTTAAACTTACTATTACATTAAGTAAAAACCTTTTCTAACACGTAAAAAACCTAACACGTGTAGCATTGGATGTATCTTCAAGCTGAAGATGGGATTATAAAAGGAAAATGCACAACACTAAAAAAGTTGTAACACGTGTTACAACGGTTGTTTTAAGAACTTTCAAATAAACAAGTGTTGCAAAGTGGATGTTTTTAAATAACTGTTTAAATCAACGTAATAGAGATGTGTAAGTAGGTAATTTCCTTTTGTAACACGTGTTACATTGGATGTATCTTTACGTTGAGGATGGGATTATAAAAAGGAAAATGCACAGCTGAGTAAAAAGATGTAACACGTGTTACAACGGTTGTTTTAAGAACTTTCAAATAAACAAGTGTTACACCGTGGATGTTTTAAAAAAACTGTTTTCATCCATTTGTAATAGAGACGTGCAAGTAGGTAAAAACCTGTTGTAACACGTGTTACATATGTGCAGCCCCGATTTTTGGTAACAAAGAGGTTGAACATATGTAACACATGTTTGTAACATGTGTTACACTGGAGGGTAACTTCTGTACAACATCAAAGGTACCCACCACTTGCCCTTCATCGACTTCTTGTTCCCATTCTTCATCGGTTTCTCAATCTACCTTCTTTCGTTATCGTTCTGTTTCTTTATCGTTCTGGTTTCGCTTATTAGCCAGCCTACCCGTCACGGACCTGGTCATTCTCCTCACTCCTGCAAATACAACAGCCATAGTAAATATATAATAGCACAAGTAATATTCCTGGAGTTATTTAACACAACAAACAGGTACGAAAAAAAAAAACCCAGAGAATCCAAACCAAATGACACCTAACCGAGTATAAAACCAGAGAATCCAAACCAAAAATAAAACAAGAGAATCCAAAAAGATTGAACCATACTTGGACTGGATCATTAACCGGAAACCTGAACCGAGTCTCGATCTGCGGCTGACTCGAATCTGAACTGAGCTAAAATCAGAATCCCCACTCCGGTTGCCTGTAACACCGTCGTCGGCACCGACGGTTCGTCGGAGAACCTCCATCGCTGTAGACGACGACTTGTAATCAGAATCCCCACTCCGGTTGCCTGTAACACCGTCGTCGGCACCGACAGTTCGTCGGAGAACCTCCACCGCTGTAGACGATGGCTTGTCCGTCGTCCATCGTCGTCTTCTTCTCTCTCTTAAATCTCTCTCTCTACCTCCTGAACTCTCTCACACACACTTGTGTGTGTTCTTGGTGTTTATTTTGAAACATGGAGAGAGGGAGAGAATGAATGATGATGATGATGGTGAATTTACAGAAGAAGAAGAAGAAAGAGATAGAATTATATATTTTGAATTCTAAAAGAAGAATAAAGAAGAAAGAGAGAGAATTGATGAAATGATGGGTAATAAATGACTTGATGGGATGGGAAGAGATGGTGAAATGATGGCTTGAGCAAATGACTATATTGCCCTTTTAACATGTGTTTAAAGATATGATGTGGATCAATCTTGACCACACAATTCAGGTTTCCTAAGTTTTCTAGATTAAATGGGTTTTCCATAGATACTTACACTATATATATATATATATATATATAGTGAAAGTGTAAAATACAATATCCCTTAACGTACAATAGGTACGATATAGTGAAATCGCATGTTATAAAATAACATGTATGAAATCGCATGTGATAATTTTGATGAAATCGCATGTTGGTTTTTATTAACAATTTCGCATGTGATAATTTTGATGAAATCGCATGTTGGTTTTTTGTAACAATTTCGCATGTGGTAATTTTGATGAATTCGCATGTTAAAAAATCAACATGCGAAATTGTTACAAAAAACCAACATGCGATTTCAATGTGGGATGAAGATCTGACGGCTGAGATGAGCGCGTACATATTGCACGATAAGGGATATTGTACGTTAACCTAACCCTATATATATATATATATGTTTATGTGTGTAATAACTCTCTCTCTCTCCCCCTCTCTCTCTCTCTCAACTCACTACTTCTCTCTCTATACCAGCAACTACCCTCCACCTCTATCCACACCATCACTCACTTCAACCACCGCCCTTCGTTATCTACCGCCACCACCCATTAGGCCCCTCCGGTCACCACTACACCTTCACCATCGTAACGCCCCCATCGCCCCACACCACCAGCAACCACCTTAACAAACCTGGTGCCCCAACTGCCACCACCAGCAACGACCTGCCACCACCACTTGTCTTAACACACCACCAACATTTCACAGATTTGAGACATTAACCACAACCTACATCCGGTCCCATCTTTCTCTCTCAGATCCGAAAATCGCAAGCCGAAGATTGTCGAAACAACCGGAAATCGCAGCTATCTGTATCTCTTAGAACTCGTTCTCTCTCTCTCTCTCTCTCTCTCTCTTTGAAATCGCATGCCAAAGATGATCGGTCATATCTCTCTCTCCGATCTCTATTTCAAAAAAATGCCCTAGCATTATAAAGACTTGTTGCTTTTGTTGTTCTGTTTTGTGTGTTTTCGATCGTGAGATAAACAATGGAGAAAGATAAGTTGTTGTGGTTTAATTTGATTTGTTATGAGATGGGTGTTTGATTTGATTCGTCTGAATTTAGGTGGTAGGGTGGTGGTGGTGCTCTGTAAGTTAAAAGATAGAGAGAGTGTAGGTTAGAAAGAGAAAGGGAGAGAGAGAGAGTACATATAAATTAATTTATATATCTTTTTCATTGTTTTATGAAATAGTCCCTAGATATTAAATTTTTGCATAATAGTCCCTAAAATGGTGAAAAGACAAATATGCCCTCATGTGCAAGTCACTGACCAGATTTAACAGAAAAATCTAACTGGGTTAGGACTAAAGGACATAACGTGCAAGATTTTAAAACATTAAGTACAAGACTCGTCAATTTGAAAGATAAAGGACACTGCCTGAATTCACTATAAAGATAAAGGACAAAAATTGAAATTCACTCTTATAATTATATCATGAGAAAATTACTTTTTGAGTTACGATATTTTAGGGGTGTTAACCACTAAAATTCAAAATTAAAATGTTTAACTCTTTGAGTTCCTAAACGCTCTTTTTGTAACCATTTGAGTACAATTTTTTAACTTTGTTTGAAATTTTTTGTTAGTTTTTTTATTAAAAGAATAAAATGCCCCTTCATATTATTATTACGACTTATTAGGTGGCAAACACTATTATCTGAGTATGATTTTGATAAGAGTAAACTGCCATTTTGGTCCCTGTGGTTTGGGCACTTTTGCCATTGTAGTCCAAATCTCAAACATTTTAAATCTGGGTCCCTGTGGTTTCACTTTTATTGCCATTTTAGTCCAAAATTCAAAAAACCTCTCATTTAACTGTTGAAAGCTGGTTATTTTGTCCTTTTATTCAGGGTCATTTTGGTCATTATGAGTTTTATTATATACAGATGATGATAGATGATGAAACCACAGCCACCTCCAAGTCTCCAACTCCACCACCGCCACCTCTTCCCCCCTTCTCACCACAGCCGCCACCACCACCTCATCCCCCCTTCTCACCACAGCCAAATCCACCCAATTCCACAACCCTCTATCAACCAAATCCACCTAAAATCAAAACCCTAAATTCAACCATCTAGCAACTGCAACCACCACTGCCTCCAACCAGAACCGCCACAGAACAACAACGTCGCCGTCGCCGTCACTCTCTCTCTCTCTCTCTTCCGATCACTATTTCTCTTCCGATCATCGGTGACATCAACGTCAGTAGCAGCAGCGTCGATGCTCTTGCTCCGCCGATGGATGTCCGGTGACCACGATCGTTCTTTGGAGAGAATCAGAGTTGTTTGTTTGGAGTTTTCCATTGGCGGAGATTCAACGTGTTCGCCGCAGGAATTTCAAACCTTTTGCTCCTGGTTAATTAACCAATATTGGTGGGTTTTGGGTTGCAGGGGGCGGTGGTTGCATGGGGCGGTGGTTGAAAGGAGATATTAGTTGAAGAGGGTTGAAGAAGATGGATGGATTAGGGTTTGGGGTTGGGTTTGGGGGAAGATTCTGCCTTTATATGTTATAATAATTGTATAATAATTCCAAATAACCAAAATGCCCTTGAGGAAAAGGACAAAAAACCAGGTTTTTCTTTTAGAAATCTGACCTGATTTCACTTTTGGACAAAAATGGCAATAAAACTGAAACCATAGTGACCCAGATGCAAAAAGATTTGAGATTTGGACTAAAGTGGCAAAACTGGCCAAACCTCAGGGACCAAAATGACAGTTTACTCTTTTGATAATAACCTACTTGAGTTATCAAAATGATTTTTATCAAAAATTATTGTAAATCATCCACCATGAAATAAAAAGCTTTCACTTTACCTTATAGAGTCTTTTTAATTGTTTTTTTTCTATTTTTAGATATTTCTCTATTAAAATAATAATAATAATATTATTATTATTATTATTATTATTATCAATATACATACACACACATGAATCCAAAACTTTACTTTTACATGTCCATTCACATGATTAAAACCCTATTAGAACTTTCCAAGATTACATGCACATCACTTTTCAACATCTCATCAAACAAGATCAAATCAAGAATCACAACTCATACTCTCACATACACATATACATATATACAGCCACATATACATACATATACACATCCATTTTATTTTATTCCAAAAACCCATTTGTTATTGTTTTCAAGTTAGTGAATCATTCAAGAACTTTGAGAAACTTCCATCATCATCAAAATCATCAAGAATCAAGAACAAGATTTTAAAGTGAGTTTTATACCATCAAGATTTTGATGGGTTTTTAGCAAAGGTTGATGATATGGAGCTTGATTCTTGCTTGAAACACCTTAAAATCACCTTTAGGCCTTCAAATGGACTTGAAAATACTTTGGAATGAGCTTGAATCTTCAAGGAATGGTTTGAAATTTTAAAAATGGATGGACATAGGGGTTTTCGGCCGAAGCTTGTGTTAGAGAGAGAGTGAAGATTGTTTGTGATCTTTGTCTTGGGTTTTGAAAGATTTTAGAAGGTTTTTTGAAAAGATTAATCATCATGCACACTTCCTAAAGCCAACACATGGAGGAGAGAGAGAGAGAGAGAGAGAATACACCTCCCTAGCCACCACCTAGTTGTCTCTCACATATATCACACGCATACATATATATATATATATATATAATATGGATCAAAAACAGGTATTTTACTGGATACCGGGTATTTTGTCTAGCGTTTTAATCCCGTTTTATGGCGCTTTAAATTATTTTTATCACTCTATAAAAATAAACTCGCCAAAATATTACTGAAATAATTATTAGTTGCCTTGACTGGCTGCGTTGATAGTATTTTGTTAGATACGCGCAGTATCATGCGGTACATGCTCAAACTCGAAAAATAGAGTTTCTTAGCGTTTTAATTTATTTTTCCTTCCGGACATGATTAAAATTACTATTCTAATCATAACGAATTAATTTTAGGATTTTAACATTGATCGGGCGGTCACCAACGTTCGTTTCACATTTTGTTCGTTACGCGATAAGCGTTTATCTTATAATTGCCAACATAATTTTTATCAAAGTTTGGATTTACCTGTGACAACAGTCAAAAATTCAGGAATCCGTACAATTAATTAACCATGATTAATGTTTAATGGCTGTGCTGAATTACAATTAACTGCTTTCTGATTACTGGATTATATTTACATGTGCATCACATATTGCATAATGTCATATCATTACTGCATGCAAACTTATTGACATTAATGATGCACGAAGCGCAGTTAGCACAGTAAACGGATAAATCAGCAAAATGCTGATAGAACTCAGCACGTAGACAGACAGTGCATTGAGACACAGAATAAGCCAGAAACCAATTACTACACTAGTATAGTGTGTAGGAAAGTAAGGATCACAAAACTGCCTTGCTAGTGATAGTTTAAGTGCCGGAAAGTGCCTAAAACTCAACCACAACAAAATTCAGCATAAATCAGCAATTTAACAATCTAATTTCATGCAGAAATATGCTTAAATGGTCCTGAATGCTTTCCTAAGTGTCAGGAATCAAAAGTGTCACAAAAGGGTACATAAAGAACACTAAACAACAAGTTTAGCACCTTAACGAACCAGTATCTAACCGGACACTACCCGAAACATCAAATTTACACTAGAAGCACTGTTTTAACATTACCAAGCTAGTTATGGCCCCCGAACATCATAACACCCCCTAAATATCTAGTAACTGGAACATGTAACTAACACTTGATTTTTAACCTTAAACTAACTAATCAAGTTAGAACCTATTCTAGACCCCCCCCCCCCCAACCTATTCTAGGCTCCAACAAGGGTCCCACAAGGGGATTTGTTTTCATATTAAATTGGATTATGTTTATGCTTTCTAAGACATATTACACAAGAGTTTATTTGGTTAAATGGTTTATAAGTAAACCTTAAGGTTTTGAGTTCATTCTTACACACACTTGAAACACACACTTCTCCTCTATTCCTCTTGCTTGCTCTCGGCCGAACACAAGCCCACACACATCCACCATCATTCAATCTTCTTCATTCATTCTACATACTCATAAGGGTGTTAAAGATCATACAATGAAGCTTGGTGGCCTTGAAGCTTGAAGGACCTCTCTTGTTTGCTTTTATCCATCTCATAACCTCTCTTGAATCATCCCTAGCCTTGTGCTAGTGGTAAGAGTCTTGATCTTGCTATATTACTTCCATTTTTAGTGGTTAAAAATGAATCATAATCAAAAACTTGAAGAACACTAAAGATCATAAGCATGAAACTTGAACATAAGCATGTTAAATGAAGTAATCTTGATAAGAATGAGTCGTTATGCTTGTTGATCATTGATTGTTTGTAGAAATGATGTTGATCATCATAAGATCTTGCTAGATCATGATTAAAAACATAATCTAGCAAGATGTAAGAATAGAAATTGTTGTAGGGTGATGGATCATCCACACATAAAGCATGAACTTGAAGGAATATAATGTTTTCTTGAAAAACCATGATCAAGTAAGTTGTTAATCATATGGATCTAAGAATTTCATGAAGGATTTCTAAAGAAACCAAATAAAAAATATAAGTTTCATTTGATCTTGGTTCTTACATAAACAAATCTTATTTTTAGTGGATAAACAAGTGTATAAACACTTGTGTAACAAGAAGAATGCATAAAGAAATATTTTTAGAAAATATGACAAGAAGTTATAAACATCTAACTTCTTTAAAAATGAAGTTTTTAAAGAACTAATCACATTTTAGAGGGTAACAAGACTTACTAAGAATACTAGTAAGTTACTACAAATTTTTACAAATATTCAAGTTCATGAAGTAGTGGAAAATGCATGATTTTGGCAAGATTGGTAAGTAAAGGTTGTTTGTTGATGATTGTGAATTGATTGTGTTGACAAAAGAAAATGATATGCTTGAAAGTATGGAAACCTCCATTTTTAGGGGAAACTATGGCAAAATTTTCTAAAAATATAAACACTTAGAAAAATATTTTTAAACAAATATTTACAAGTGTATTTTAAACCATAAATTGTTACATAAACTTTGCCATAAATTTTGGTTACAAAAATACAAATATTGGAGGTTGGTTTTTACAAATAAAAGTGACTAAATGTGTATTTAGAAAATATATATTTAGAAGACACATATGTGTGATTATTTGTATACTTTGTATATTAGTTATATTATTTTAGGACTTGAAATAATATAACTCACAAAAATACCAAGAATTACCATACAAAATATTACCAAAATTCCAAGGAATAAATATACATACTTATACAAAATATTGATGAAACTGAACTATGAAATATAGGACTTACGAAATATTCCGGAAAATTTATTCACAAAGAATATTTTGGTAAATAATATTTTGGACACCAATGAAGTAAAAATATAATTTTTACAATTACTACAAGAATATATCATATTTTTGACAAGAGAAAAATATATTATTTTTGGCAAGTATGAAATATATATATTTTTCTTGAAATTTTTAAGATATATTATTTATAAGAAATATATATTTTCTTATACAAACGTGAAATACAATATTCTTGGGAAAAATATCCATTTTCTTAAATAAATATGAAGTATGTCATTTTTCGGAAAAATGAATATATATATATATAGTCCAAGTTGAACTTGAAAATATATTACTTTTGGAACTTATAAGAGAATACAAATATTTTTTTTGCCAACGAAAAATTTTAAATAATTTTTCTAAGTCAATTTCCTTAAAATATATATTTTGGAAATATATATTGGATCTTTATTAAAGATAATATTTCGGAATAATTAATGTGAAATTTAGTATAAGGATACTTAATGAATACAATAAAAATACGTATTCTCGTATATATAAATACACACCGGAATACGACCCCAAAACATGGCAAAAATACACATGTATAAGATACCCACATCCTTGGGAAGGAAATACAAGTATAAATACTTGGGAAGTATTATTACAATAATATTGTTTAACACTTATTCCAAAATTTATAAATATAATTTAAGTTAAAATATTAGTTATTTTAACAAATAAATATATAACTTGGAATAATATCGAAGACACAAAAGAAACGTAACTCAGAAACATTAATACTAAGTTAAGGAACGACCCATTCGTCTAATAGACATTAGTACGTTGTAGGTAATCGTGTTTGCCGAAGGAGTTTGAGTTACGATTGTTGAAGACGCAAGACTGTGAGTTCATGTCCCCCTTTTCTTTTAATTGTTTTCGTTTTACAACTTCGGGGGTGAAGTACATGTTACAAATGATTACGATTACAAATGATTTACAAATGAAATGAACTGTTAGATTATGTGAAAGGGTAGGCGTTATCTTGAGACTATTAATCCTTTAGAAGGACCGAGGGGCATGAGTGATAGATCTATTTGGGTGTTACGAGCCCCACCCATGGGTCCGCGAGTTGACCGCACGTGGTGACTATGTCGTTCCAGCCGGGAGGCCCGGTACGAAATACGCAAAGGATTGAGCCTTCCTACACCGTTGCACACATATTGATGGCCTTGCAAACCATTAATTGATCTGTTCATTTTCACATACGAACATACATACTTTCAATGATTACAAAGGTTATTCATACTCATAAACGAACACATTAACTTGCTCAACTTTTGTTGATGTTTTCAAACTACATGTATTTCAGGGAATTAAAGGTGGATCTGGCGGGCGTTCGGAGGTTTCAAGTGTTGTTAAGAATAAATGATGTCATCCATGGTCTTAGGGTTTGGTTAGGGTGTCCTATCCTGGACAAGACACCTCTTCCAAAGCTTGATTTTATTTAAAGTCTTTGTTGAGTCCTTGTGAACTCTTAAACAATTCGTATGGTTTGTAAAACTGAATTTGGAGTCTTGTTTAAACAATGACGTTTGTGATGTTTTCAAATCTATTTAATGGATGAGGATCTATTGTTTTATCATATAGTTGTTTTTATGATTGAATGCAATGGTATTAAGAAAGTCACACCATAATCACGCTTCCGTAAAAGTCAGGGTGTGACAGCTTGGTATCAGAGCTTTGATTGTAGCGAACTAGGATTCCTTCTCGAGTCTAGACTACAGTCATTAGGGCTCTCACAAAAATATTTTTACAACATGTTTTCATTGCATACACGAAACGGCCAGATCCAGGAAACAAACATTTTTACAAACAAAAGACAAGAAACACATTCCAAGGTTTATGTTTATGGTTCAGTCTGAGAGACTGGGTGGTTCAGTCTGAAAGGCTGGTTGGTATTCTGAGAGACTGGTTAGTTTAGTCTAGGAGACTAGGTGGTCTAGTCTAGGAGACTAGGAAGGATACATGATTACATGATTATACTGATTTGACTGCATGCTAAATGATAGATGTTAATATATGTGCATATGTTGTGATTGTTTTGTTACAGACACTATGTCTTCATCTGAGAGTGGATTGTCTGATACTGTCGACCCCATGGCTATTGTTTCTGACGATGAGATCGTCCCAGAGCCAAAGATCTTTACCTCTGATACTGAGAGTGACCCGAAGATGATGTCAGATGACGACGACGATTTTCAGCCATTTGCGCTGCCCGACTTTGGCGATGATTTACCGCAAGCTGATGGTATCCCTGACGAGGATCCCTTTCTTATTCCTATTCCTGTCCAGGGCCATCTCGTCCTCGGACATCCCGATGGTGAGTATGTCGTGGCACCGATCCTCGCCCCTTTGCCTCTTGCGGCCTTTCCTTTCGAGGATTTGCCTTTTGATGACTTGTTTGATGATGATGTCGATCTTTTTGTTGATGGTCCCCCTGATGATGCCCAGGGTGATGGAGTTTTAGCTGAGGATGTCATTGTTGTTCCACTCGTTGAGATTCCTATTATTGAGGTTTCCTCTGATTCCAGATTGCACTCTATTCCAGATTCCTTTGAGTCTGTGTCATCTTCCGCCTTACAGGCAGTTGGTCTGTGACGTTACGCCACTGATACTGATGACGATATAGCCATGTCAGCTGCACCGATTCCTCCACATGATATTGAGCCTGGACTTGAGCTTGATTTTATTCCTGTCGATCAACCTGTTGATGCACCTGCTGATCCGGAGCTGATACCTGCTCCTGAGCCTTTGCCTGATCTTGATCCTATCCCATTTGGCATACTTGACATTGCACCACTTATACCAGATCCAGTTCATGCACCCGCTGACCCTCCTGTTATTGAGCCAGTTACTCCCCCATATGTACACCTATTGATGTTGCCCCTTTTCACCCGATCGAGTCCGATGCTCACCGCACTGACTTACCTATCACTTTCTTGCAGGATATACCCGCACCCCGTCCAGGGGAAGGCCCTTCTAGCCAGCAGCCTAGCTATGACCCACATGTATCAGCAGCTTTTCCTCACATGCCTTAGTATACACCTTCTGCTCATTTTACTTCTTCACCACTAGACGAGCCACTCATATGGTTCCCACCGTACACCATACCGATTTCTGATCCCTACCATCCCTCGCACTTTACTGGCTACACATGGGATGAGTTACTCTTGTCATTGCAGCTTCAGTATGAGATCATGAGTCGTAGAGTTTTGGAGCTTGAGATGACTCCACGTCCCCCACCTTGTTCATGTCCATCACCTTTTGCGACTCCACCTGCTCCTCTTTTGCCTTATCCAGATTTTGATGTTCGATTTCTCACCATGGAGCAGCAGATCAGTTATCTGTTGCGTCATGTTTATGATCTTTAGGAGGAGCTAGCACATGTGCGCAGCTTGCTTTTCGTTCCTCCACCACCATCAGCATAGCCGGTTTTTGGTTTTATGTAGGTAGGTTGCTTTTGATGAGAGCACCGCTATTAAGCCTAGCTTGCGAAGCCTTTTGGAGACCACTTTTGAATGTATGACTTATGGTAGATTGATAGACATTTTGGGCAAGGGTAGTGTGACCCTGTGTTCCCCTTTTGATACGATACATTTGTAAAACATGTAACTGTATTTGTGGTCGATGATCAATGAAAGCTCAATCGTAATGTTCCATTATATACGTTATTGAATTACACATTTGTGATATGAATGTGATGTTATATGCTTACTTGCTTTTATAAATGCTATTACATATACATATTATATACTTATCATACTATTTAAGACCTGACCAATACAATCTTCTTTATAGAAGACGCCTCCACGAAAAAACAATCAGTTGCCCACAACAGAAGCAGAACTGCAAGAACGGATTTCACAAGCAATCGCACAACATGAGGCCTTGCGCTTTGAACACAGCGGAGGTACCTCAGGAAATAACCCACCTCACAGTAATGTTTAAGTCACTTAAGACACATTAAGTTATGTTTGGACATTCCATGTGCGTTTGCTAACGCTTTCTGTGAATTATGTTGCTTGTACAGGCTGTACTTACAAGCAGTTCCTTGACTGCAAGCCTCTGAACTTTGACGGCACTGGAGGTTCTGTAGCTTTCGTTAGATGGGCTGAGAAAACCGATTTTGTGCTGCGGATGAGCAAGTGTGTGCCAAAGTGTAACAACTCTCATCAAAAGGCATAATTATTTAATTAAATTATCCAATAGGAAACCCTAATTAAGAAACCCAAGTGATTCTGAATAAACCCTAAGATTTTCAGAACAAACGAAATCAGGATCAGGGCCCCTAAAACTCAGGGGGGGTAAACCCTAGTTGATATTATCTTTACAGATTTAGGTGGAAATTGAATTTTAACGAATTGTCCACTCACCTAAGCTAGTTGGACACGTACCTACCCTAAAAGTGTACCTCAGGCGACACGCGGAAGGTGACACGAATTCTTCCGCGACACTCGGGAGATGCAAAATTCGGGTATAAATACAGGAGCTTGGGACTTGATTCCTGGCTTCAGAACGACGAAGAAATTCCAATTCTACGTTGAGTTATGCTCTGTTTATCACAATTAACACACACGATTCACTAATCGACGCTGCAATCAGGGTATTAACTCAATCACTGATACAATTTAATGTCTGATTGATTGTAACTATCCAACGATTGTTTAAGTGCTGCTCAAATTGAGTTTATACTTTGTTAATTCATTGTGATTTCGACTTGAATGTTTGAGTGCTGTTCGAAATCGGACTATACTCTGTCATTCGTTGTGAATCCGCTGAATTGTTAAGTATTATACTTTGTCGTTCGTCGTTAATTCGATGGATGTTAAGTATCGCACTTGTAAATCGTTGTGAGGGTTTGATCTTGTGAGTTATTGTAAAGGCTGTATTGATTACTAATCCAGAATTGTGTGCCTGTTATTAAATTTAGGTTAAAAGGCTAATCAGTAGGCTTATACTCTGCTCGTTAAATCGGCAATGTGAGTCATTCTCTTTTTATCAAATATTTTACAATACCTCAAATTATTTTCAAGGTTATAATTACAGGGACTAAGTCGTGGATATCTTGAATTACTGGTTAGTGGGGTATTGTGCACATTACTAATTTCTCCCAGTTAGGTTCATTGACCTACTCGGGATAATCACTGTTAGGTTCATTGACCTACTCGGGATAATCACTGTTGGGTTCATTGACCTACAGGGATAATCGTCACTATTTAGGTTCATTGATCTAAATAGTGGTATGACCATCGTCACCATTGTGACATAGAGCCAGATAAAGATAAGATAGAAGCCATTGTAATCGCTCTTATGCTGTAATTTATAACTATGCATCATTATGCAAAATAGAATGATTCACTCAGTATTTCCCGCTGACAAAACCTTTTTCAAACATGTTTCAGGTGACCTGTTATGAATCAGGAAAAGTGCCATATAGCACTACAAGCTCAAGGAAGTGGCTCAGTATAAAATAAAAGAAACATGTTTTGTAAAAATAAAAGATTTCATGAAATCAAACTATTGTAAATTACCGGGTTTTATCCCGCGTTGTGAAATAAAATAATCGGGAAATATTTACAGTTTAAAAGATCCTGATGAAAACTTCCGCTGTCAAACTCAATTAAATAAATACCACGGGATTTCTGTCCCGCGGCTCCTGAAACGGGTCAAACCGGGTCGGGGGCCGTGACAGAAAAAGGTGGTATCAGAGCCACTTATCGAGCCACTGATTTAAGCCAATTAAGTATTTAGAAAATACTTAATAATTTTTTTATTTTGTGATTATATGTTTATTATCTGACTAATTTTGAATAGTATGGGCAGATCTTTATATGTTAACAATATTATAATATTTATTGCTCTATCATCGTTAATCGAAAAACATTATATATAAATTTACTTGATTATATATGGAATTACCTAATTTATAAATATAGTATTACTATATTGCGGTAAAGAAATTATATTTTTATGTTTGAGGTATACTCTTATTTAAAATTATTGTTTAGTTATTTATTATTAATAATTTTTATTAATATATTAATAGTTGTAGTATTAAGATTTATTTTTAAATACTAGGGTTATTATCAAAGGCAGATATTGGATAGCCTAGCCTTAATTAGGCATGGACTGATCACCTATGCTTAAACAAGGCAGCACTAACCAATATCCACCATGATAATGACTAATTAATATATATAAATTAAGTCATCATACTTATTTAGTATATAGATTTTTATATGTTAACTACTGTAATAGTAAATATAAATCTTTAAATATTCTGATTTAAAGTTTAGTATTTTTATTATCTACAGTCTAGAAAATTTATAAATAAATTACAAATAAAACCTAGTATGTTTTAATTTTCAGTTGGTTTGGTAGTATGAAATACTATTTAAAAAGTTGTTCTATAAAATTTTGTTATGACTTAGTAATTGTGTGTATTTTACTAAACAGCATGAGTGATCTGTCGGAAGCCCTTCAGAATTTAAATCTCTATCCAGTAAGAATACAAGTTTCCAGAGATTTCAATAAGTATATACCAGATATAGAAGGACCTATAGAATTCAATGCTTTACCTCTTGAGAAACCTAAGCCTAAGAAAATGGAAATTGGGGAAAGTTCTAGGCAAATGGAGGGATTACCATCTCAAGAAGAACTAGATTTTATAATGGCAACCGATAATACTATTGAGCCTGTTAATGAAAATAATTTTATGAACTTAGAACCATTTATTCCAAACTCTTCTAATCACTGGAATATAGACGAATGGTTGGATAATGAAATACTGTTACAAAACCATCCCTATAGGCTTTTTCCTAAGTACAATCCAGAACCTTTACCAAAGTCACCAATAAGTAACGAGAATAGGACTGAACTTCATCATTTTGACAAAATGGATGCTGGGAATATGATCCAAGAGATTTTGGGACAGATCTCCTGGAAATACGATTAGAAGGAACGTCGTTACTAGAACATCACCTGATAAAGGATAGGGGATTATGAAACTGTGATGGTGTAATAGTAATAGTAAAATCAGTATATGTAGAATAAATAAAACAGGTGTATATAAGAAGCATGATATAATGAAATATTGGAAAAGTTACAATTTTGTTTGTATATTCATTTATGTGATTATGTGCAACTAAATTGTGATATTGAATTATTTCCTTTATACTAATTATGTATCTATAAATTAGATATCAGATGGAAAACGCTAATAATGAACCAGTTAATGAGGTTAATCAATCTGAGCAACAACCGGGGGACCAATATGTGACTAGGCAAGATATAGAAAATATCGTTGCTCAAGGGATAGCCAACGCTATTCCAGGAATAGTTGCTCAAGGGATAGCCAATGCTATTCCAGCAATCATTGCTGCTGTTAAAAATCCAATTGAACCTCAACAAATTGTTCCAAGCAAACGTATTTCTGAAAATAATTTCAGTAATAGCGTAAATGGAGGTAGTAATCATGTTAATCATGATAATGAACCACGGTAAGCTCCGCTCCCTAAGAAAAGGAAAGTTGCAACGCCTGGTTGCACTTACAAAGAATTTCTTGCTTGTAAACCCACTGAGTTTGCAGGCAATGAAGGAGCGACTGCGGCACTGCGTTGGTTAGAGAAAACCGAGGCAGTAATTGCCATAAGTAAATGTGCTCAGGATGATCAGGTCATGTATGCATCAAATCTTTTCAAAGAAGTGGCGCTAGAATGGTGGAATACGATGTTACAAGCAAAAGGAAGAAGGATGGCGTATGCTATGAACTGGGAAGAATTTAAGAGCTTTGTAGAAAGAAAATTCTGTCCTGAGTACGAAAAGGAACAAATGACAAATAAGTTTCTAACTCACCGGATGGTGGATGTAGATTGTCGAGGGTATACTACGACATTCTTCGAATATGCTCGAGTGGTACCAACCCTGGCTTCGCCAGAACCGGTACTTATTTCTCGTTATATTTGGGGATTGATTTCCGAAATCCGTAATATCGTCAAGGCTGCGAAACCTCATACGATTGATGATGCAGTAGAATTAGCCAATACTCTGACTGACGAACTAGTACAGACAAGAGAAGAAAATAGAAGGAAGGAAGTAGCCCAAAAGATTACCCAAGAATTCAGTTCGGGTAACCATAACAATTTCAAGAAAGGAAGGAATGGGCAATCTTCTACTAGTCCATTTTGCAATTTCTGCAAAAGGAAGCATTTTGGAAGATGCAAAGGATATTGCAATTTTTGCAAAATTCCGGGGCATCAAGAAGAAGACTGCAGAAGGAAGAAATTTTCAGTCTGCTACAACTGTGGAGAAGCTGGACATCTTAGGCCAGATTGTCCAAAACTGAACAAACCATCTGACAATAAAGCCAAACCTGCAGAAGGAGCAAAAAGGAATGTAAGAGCATTCCAGCTGACTACTCAAGAAGCCGAGATGATTCCAGATGTGATAGCCGGTATGTTCTTAGCTTACAACGTTTACACAACAGTATTATTTGACTCTGGTACAAACCAAAGTTTTATAAATACTTTACTCTGCCAAACTCTTAACTTACCGTTAACCAGCATTAGATAAATTTCTATATTAGAAACGGCAGATGGGAATTCAGTTAAAATAAATAAGGTTATGCAGAACATAGAAATAAGTTATAAATTTTCTGCAATCCTATTATCTATGAAATTAGTTGAATTCGATGTTTTGATCATTATCTGTGATTAGAATTTCTTAGAAATTCAATCAAACCACCGGAGAAGTAATAATGATTACAGGAAAAAAGTCATAAAGTTCATAATCAATAATGGAAGTTGCTAATTATGAACAAAAGCAAAGAATAGTATATATGATTTCAGTAATCATTAATACTAAAGATAAAGAACTTAAGGAATTTCTGTAATTTCAGAATACCCAGATATATTTCCAGAAGATTTACCTGGATTACCACCAGATATGAAGATAGAATTTAAGATTCATCTAAATTCCAGGAATTTTACCGATAAGCCAAGGAACCTTATCGGTTAGCACAGTATTGGTTGTTAAGAAAAAGGATGATTCGATAAGAATATGTATTGATTATAGGAAATTGAATAAGGTTACAATTAAGAATCAATACCCATTACTTGATGATTTATTCGATCAATTCCAGGGAAATAGATATTTTTCTAAGATCGACTTATGTTACGGATATTATCAATTAAAAATACAAGAGGAAGACGTATCTAAGACTGTTTTCAGAACTAGAAATGGTCATTACTAGGTTACAGTCATGCCCTTCGAATTAAAGAATGCACCTGCAGCATTCATGGACATGATGAATAGAATTTGTAAACCGTATTTGGATAAATTAATAACTGTCTTCATCGACAATGTACTAATTTATTCCAAAAGTCAGGAAGCACATTATCAGCACTTGCATTTACTCTTAACTTTGTTAAGAAAAGAAAAGCTTTACGCCAAATTTTCGAAGTATGAATTTTGGATGCCAGAAGTGCAATTTCTAGGTCATATGGTGAATCATGAAGATATTCACATAAATTCTGCTAAGATAGCAGAAATTACCAAATGGAAAGTTTCACAATTCGCAATGGAATTTAGGAAGTTTTGTAAGTTTAACCGGATATTATCGACATGTTATTAAGGATTTTCCAAAATAACTATACCACTAACTAAGCTAACCTGTAAAACAGTTAAGTTTGATTAGAGTTCTAAACAAGAAGAAGCTTTTAGGATCTTAAAGCATAAATTTCCTAGCCTTACCAGAAGGAACAGAATATTTTAAAGTATATGGGGATGTTTCAAAGCTAGGATTTGGAAGTATGTTAATGCAACGCAAAAAGGTAATTGCGTATGCTTCAATACAGTTGAAAAAGTACGAAGAAAACTATATCACTCATGAGTTAGAATTAGGAACTATAAATTTTTGCCCTTAAGATTTGGAGACATTATCTGTATGGAAGTAAGTGTACTATCTATACGGATTATAAGAATTTAAGACATATAGTTGGACAAAAAGAATTAAACATGAGGCAAAGGAAATGGATAAAAATCCTAAGTAACTACAACGGTGATATTCAGTATCACGAAGAAAAGGCTGAAAACAGCTAGAGATCGCCAGAAGAATTATACAGACAATAAATGGAAGCTGTTGGAGCTCGAGTTGGAGACAAAATGTTATTGAAAGTATCTTCTTGGAAAGAAGTTGTTAGATTCGGTAAGAAAGGAAAACTAAGTCTAAAAGTACGTAGGACCCTTTCCAGTGATCCAACATATAGGACTAGTTGCTTATCGTTTACAATTACTCGGAAGGTTAGTTGGAATACATGATATATTTTATGTATCCAATCTCAAGAAATGTCTATTAGACAAATCTTTTGTAGTACCTCTCCAAGATATAAAGGTAAACAAATAGTGTTAGTTTAAGTAAAGTGGGATTCAAAGATAGGACCCTAATATACTTGGGAACTAGAATCCGAAATGAAGAGAAAGTATCCTCAATTATTCCAAGTTAATCTCGAGGACGAGATTTTTATTAAGGTGGGAAGAATGTAACAACTCTCATCAAAAGGCATAATTATTTAATTAAATTATCCAATAGGAAACCCTAATTAAGAAACCCAAGTGATTCTGAACAAACCCTAAGATTTTCAGAACAAACGGAATCAGGATCAGGGCCCCTAAAACTCAGGGGGGGTAAACCCTAGTTGATATTATCTTTACAGATTTAGGTGGAAATTGAATTTTAACGAATTGTCGACTCACCTAAGCTAGTTGGACACGTACCTACCCTACCCAAAAAGTGTACCTCAGGCGACACGCGGAAGGTGACACGAATTCTTCCGCGACACTCGGGAGATGCAAAATTCGGGTATAAATACAGGAGCTTGGGACTTGATTCCTGGCTTCAGAACGACGAAGAAATTCCAATTCTACGTTGAGTTATGCTCTGTTTATCACAATTAACACACACGATTCACTAATCGACGCTGCAATCAGGGTATTAACTCAATCACTGATACAATTTAATGTCCGATTGATTGTAACTATCCAACGATTGTTTAAGTGCTGCTCAAATTGAGTTTATACTTTGTTAATTCATTGTGATTTCGACTTGAATGTTTGAGTGTTGTTCGAAATCGGACTATACTCTGTCATTCGTTGTGAATCCGCTGAATTGTTAAGTATTATACTTTGTCGTTCGTCGTTAATTCGATGGATGTTAAGTATCGCACTTGTAAATCGTTGTGAGGGTTTGATCTTGTGAGTTATTGTAAAGGCTGTATTGATTACTAATCCAGAATTGTGTGCCTGTTATTAAATCTAGGTTAAAAGGCTAATCAGTAGGCTTATACTCTGCTCGTTAAATCGGCAATGTGAGTCATTCTCTTTTTATCAAATATTTTACAATACCTCAAATTATTTTCAAGGTTATAATTACAGGGACTAAGTCGTGGATATCTTGAATTACTGGTTAGTGGGGTATTGTGCACATTACTAATTTCTCCCAGTTAGGTTCATTGACCTACTCGGGATAATCACTGTTAGGTTCATTGACCTACTCGGGATAATCACTGTTAGGTTCATTGACCTACTCGGGATAATCACTGTTGGGTTCATTGACCTACAGGGATAATCGTCACTATTTAGGTTCATTGATCTAAATAGTGGTATGACCATCGTCACCATTGTGACATAGAGCCAGATAAAGATAAGATAGAAGCCATTGTAATCGCTCTTATGCTGTAATTTATAACTATGCATCATTATGCAAAATAGAATGATTCACTCAGTATTTCCCGCTGACAAAACCTTTTTCAAACATGTTTCAGGTGACCTGTTATGAATCAGGAAAAGTGCCATATAGCACTACAAGCTCAAGGAAGTGGCTCAGTATAAAATAAAAGAAACATGTTTTGTAAAAATAAAAGATTTCATGAAATCAAACTATTGTAAATTACCGGGTTTTATCCCGCGTTGTGAAATAAAATAATCGGGAAATATTTACAGTTTAAAAGATCCTGATGAAAACTTCCGCTGTCAAACTCAATTAAATAAATACCACGGGATTTCTGTCCCGCGGCTCCTGAAACGGGTCAAACCGGGTCAGGGGCCGTGACACAAAGCACCAGGTCACTTACATTTCTGGACTTTTCCTAGACGGAGCTCTATCGTGGTGGAACCTACAAGTTCAAACCCTAGGTGAGGCTGCAGCGTATGGTTTGACTTGGGATGAGATGAAAGAACTGATGCGCAAGAAGTACTGTTCAAGGGCTAAGATTTAGAAGTTGGAAACCGAGTTTTGGAATCTTAAGATGGATGGACCTAAGATTGCTGAGTATGTGCAGAGATTCCATGACCTGTCTCGCGTTATCCCCTACATGGTAGAACCAGAGTTCAAGCAAATCGAGCGTTTCATTTGGGGATTGGCACCCCAAATCATGAGCATGGTAACGACATCGAAGCCTCCAACGATCACTGAGGCCATTGATTTAAGTGTGGCATTGACTGAAGAAGCGATTAGACTGAACAAGTTCTCGATCTCTGATGGAAAGAAGAAGGAGACTCACGTCGAGTCATCAGGAGAGAACAAGAGGAAGTTCTCCAACTTCAAGAAGAGTACTCAAGGAAACAACAGTGGTACTAACAAGAAAAGAGATGCTAACCCACCAGCTGAGGTCAGGACTGGTGCTGCAAGTTCTGAGAACAAAGGGAAAGGTTATATGGGCACCCTGCCCAAGTGTGATATTTGTCAGCATCATCACACAGGGCGATGTAGGTATGGGAAATGTGAGAACTGTGGCAAGGTAGGACATGCCAGGGAGGCGTGCAGGTATGGTGCTGGACGAAGAAATGGAGGATCTGGTGGAAATGGTAATGGAAACCGTAACCGTAACGGTAATGGAAATCAGACTGGGAACCGCAAGCTAGGAGGGAATGGAAATTTCGCTGGAAATGGAAATCGTGGTGGTTCTGGAAATCAAGCTGGAAACGGAAACTGCGGAGCAACCAACAACCAGGGTGGAAATGGAAATGGAAACGGAAATGGTCAAGGCCAAGGTTGTTTTGGATGTGGAGACGTCGGGCATTTCAAGCGAGATAGCCCAAAGAACAATCAAGCTCAAGGAAGAGTCTTCAACATTGGAGCTAGGGAAGCTCGTCAAGATCTGAACGTAGTCACTGGTACGTTCCCTATCAACCAACATTTTGCATCAGTGTTATTTGATACCGGTGCCGATTATAGCTTCGTATCCCTAGAATTTAAGAATATACTTGGGTTAGTTGCCGACAAGTTAGATATCCCGTATTCGATAGAACTAGCTAATGGAAAGCTAGTAGAAGCAAATAAAGTC
Source organism: Helianthus tuberosus (assembly GCA_030545235.1). Classification (NCBI taxonomy): domain Eukaryota; kingdom Viridiplantae; phylum Streptophyta; class Magnoliopsida; order Asterales; family Asteraceae; genus Helianthus; species Helianthus tuberosus. The sequence continues at coordinate 15,780 of JARYGA010024446.1, read as the reverse complement.
ATTAGAGGTTGTATGATAGAACTCGGAGAGCGTGAGTTTACGCTTGACCTTCTGCCAGTCGAGTTGGGAAGCTTTGACGTAGTAGTTGGAATGGATTGGTTATCAAGTAACCGAGCTGAGATCATATGTCATGAGAAGATAATCCGTATTCCGTTAGCAAACGACGAGACGATTGTAGTGCACGGAGAAAAGCATGATACGCCTCTAAGGATTATCAGTTGCTTGAAGGTACGAAATTTTATGTGCAAAGGATGTGTTGCCTTCTTGGCTCACGTTATTGATAAGGAAGCTGACAAACCGAAGTTGGAAGATATCCCTGTGGTAAGGGAGTATCGTGAAGTCTTCCCCGAAGACTTGCCAGGATTGCCGCCGAAACGACAAGTCGAATTGCATATTGACTTGGTTCCAGGCGCCGCGCCTGTAGCCAAGGCACCTTATCGACTTGCACCCTCAGAAATGCAAGAGTTGTCGACGCAGCTTCAGGAGTTGTTAGACAAGGGATTCATTAGACCAAGCTTCTCACCTTAGGGAGCTCCAGTTCTATTTGTTAAGAAGAAGGACGATAGTTTCCGTATGTGCATTGACTACCGAGAACTGAACAAGTTAACCATCAAGAATCGGTATCCTTTGCCGAGGATTGATGATCTCTTCGATCAACTACAAGGTTCGAGTTACTACTCCAAGATCGATCTTCGATCAGGTTATCACCAGCTGTGGATTCAAGAAGAGAGTATTCCAAAGACTGCCTTCAGAACTCGTTATGGACACTACGAGTTTCTAGTGATGCCATTTGGTTTGACAAATGCGCCAGCAGTGTTTATGGATTTGATGAGCCGAGTTTGCAAGTCGTATCTCGATAAATTCGTGATTGTATTTATCGATGATATTTTGATCTATTCGCGGACAAAGGAAGAGCATGAACAACACCTCAAAGCCATCTTAGAACTGCTTAAGAAGGAGAAACTGTATGCTAAGTTCTCGAAGTGCGAATTTTGGTTGCATGAGGTACAGTTCCTTGGTCACGTGGTAAACAAAGATGGAATCCATGTGGATCCCACCAAGATCGAGGCGATAAAGAATTGGGAAAATCCTAAGACGCCAACCAAGATCCGACAGTTCTTGGGTTTGGTAGGGTATTATCACAGATTCATTGAGGATTTTTCTAAAATCGCTCAACCACTGACCTCCCTTACTCAAAAGGATAAGAAGTATGAATGGGGAGATAAACAAGAAGAAGCTTTTCAGCTGCTAAAGAATAAGCTTTGCGATGCACCTATTTTATCCCTACCCGAAGGCACCGATGACTTCGTGGTGTACTGTGACGCCTCGCGTCAGGGATTGGGCTGTGTGCTGATGCAGCGACAGAAGGTTATCGCTTATGCTTCGCGCCAATTAAAGATTCATGAGAAGAATTACACCACGCATGATTTGGAACTAGGCGCAGTGGTGTTTGCTTTGAAGATTTAGAGACATTACTTGTATGGCACCCGATGCATAATATTTACCGATCACAAGAGCCTTCAGCACATATTCGATCAGAAAGAGCTCAATATGAGACAGTGCCGATGGGTGGAGCTGTTAAATGACTATGATTGTGACATCAAATATCACCCAGGAAAGGCGAATGTGGTGGCAGACGCCTTAAGCCGGAAAGAAAGGATTAAGCCCATAAGGGTTAGGGCTTTGGAGATGATTATACAAACAGACCTCTCGTTACGTATCCGTGCTGCACAGAGAGAAGCTCTTAAGAATGAATATCTCCGTGGGATGGAGAAGAAGTTGGTACCCAATGAAGAAGGAACTTTATGTTTCATGAAACGAATTTGGGTTCCCCTTTTTGGTGGGCTTAAAGATGTTATCTTCAATGAAGCCCATAAGTCGAGGTACTCGATCCACCCAGGATCGGATAAGATGTACCAAGATTTGAAGGATTACTACTGGTGGCCGAGACTAAAAGGTGATGTTGCGACCTATGTTGGAAAGTGCTTGACTTGTGCCAAAGTAAAAGCCGAGTATCAGAAGCCTTCAGGTCTCCTACAACAACCTGAGATACCCATGTGGAAGTGGGAATAGATCTCAATGGATTTTATAACGAAGTTACCAAAGACACCCAGAGGTCATGACACGATTTGGGTAATCATAGACCGTCTGACAAAATCTGCACACTTTTTACCGATCAGAGAAAAGGATAACACTGGAAAGCTAGCAGAGCTATACCTAAGGGAGATAGTCGCACGTCATGGAGAGCCTATCTCGATTATATCTGATAGAGATGGAAGATTTGTGTCAAGGATTTGGCAATCTTTCCAAGATGCATTTGGTTCTCAGTTGAATCTGAGTACTGCCTTTTATCCACAGACGGATGTTCAGAGCGAGAGAACGATCAAACACTTGAAGATATGTTACGAGCTTGCGTAATGGACTTGGGTGGCAGTTGGGACACTCACCTGCCTTTGGTTGAGTTCTCCTATAATAACAGCTACCATACAAGCATTCAAGCTGCACTGTTTGAAGCTCTCTACGGACGAAAGTGTTGATCGCCATTATACTGGGCAGATGCAGGCGATAGATAGCTGGTTGGTCCCGAATTGGTTCAAGAAACGACAGATAAGATAATGCAGATCCGAGAGCGCATTAAGGCGGCTCGTGATCGACAAAAGAGCTATGCGGACCAAGGAAGGAAACCTTTGGAATTTGAAGTAGGTGATATGGTTCTATTGAAAGTTTCACCTTGGAAAGGTGTGGCACGCTTTGGGAAGCGTGGTAAATTAAACCCACGATATATTGGACCTTTCAGAATCCTGGAAAGGATTGGTACTGTAGCATACAAGTTGGAGCTACCGGCAGAACTTAATGGTGTTCATGATACATTCCATGTATCTAATCTCAAGAAAAGTCCGACACAAGAAACAGTGGTTATACCTGCTGACGAAGTTCACATTGATGACACACTCCACTTCACCGAAGAACCCGTTGAGGTTACCGATTGGAAAGTTAACAAAACTCGATGGAGTAGTGTTAAACTTGTCAAGGTTCGATGGAACGCGCGTCACGGCCCAAAGTTCACCTGGGAGCGTGAGGACCGCATGAAAGCAAAGTATTCGCATTTATTCCCTAACACCCCTGCTGCTAGTGGTAAAGCTTAAAATTTCGGGACGAAATTTTCTTAACAGGGGGAGAATGTGACAACTGTCAAAAATTCAGGTATCCGTACAATTAATTAACCATAATTAGTGCTTAATGGTTGTGCTGAATTACAATTAACTGCTTTCTGATTACTGCATTATATTTACATGTGCATCACATATTGTATAATGTCATATCATTACTGCATGCAAACTTATTGACATAAATGATGCACGAAGCGCAGTTAGCACAGTAAACGGATAAATCAACAAAATGCTGATAGAACTCATCACGTAGACAGAAAGTGCATTGAGACACAGAATGAGCCAGAAACCAATTACTACACTAGTATAGTGTGTAGGAAAGTAAGGATCACAAAACTGCCTTGCTAGTGATAGTTTAAGTGCCGGAAAGTGCCTAAAACTCACCCAAAGTGCTGAATTAAGCAAAATTCAGCATAAAACAGCAATTTAACAGTCTAATTTCATACAGAAATATGCTGAAATGGTCCTGAATGCTTTCCTAAGTGTCAGGAATCAAAAGTGTCACAAAAGGGTACATAAAGAACACTAAACTGCAAGTTTAGCACCTTAACGAACCAGTATCTAACCGAACAACCGGACACTACCCGAAACATCAAATTTACACTAGAAGCACTGTTTTAACATTACCAAGCTAGTTATGGCCCCCAAACATCATAACACCCCCTAAATATCTAGTAACTAGAACATGTAACTAACACTTGATTTTTAACCTTAAACTAACTAATCAAGTTAGAACCTATGCTAGACCCCCCAACCTATTCTCGGCTCCAACAAGGGTCCCACAAGGGGATTTGTTTTCATATTAAATTGGATCATGTTTGTGCTTTCTAAGACATATTACACAAGAGTTTATTTGGTTAAATGGTTTATAAGTAAACCTTAAGGTTTTGAGTTCATTCTTACACACACTTGAAACACACACTTCTCCTCTCTTCCTCTTGCTTGCTCTCGGTCGAACACAAGCCCACACACATCCACCATCATTCAATCTTCTTCATTCATTCTACATACTCACAAGGGTGTTAAAGATCATACAAGGAAGCTTGGTGGCCTTGAAGCTTGAAGGACCTCTCTTGTGCTAGTGGTAAGAGTCTTGATCTTGCTATATTACTTCCATTTTTAGTGGTTAAAAATGAATCATAATAAAAAACTTGAAGAACACTAAAGATCATAAGCATGAAACTTGAACATAAGCATGTTAAATGAAGTAATCTTGATAAGAATGAGTTGTTATGCTTGTTGATCATTGTTTGTTTGTAGAAATGATGTTGATCATCATAAGATCTTGCTAGATCATGATTAAAAACATAATCTAGCAAGATGTAAGAATAGAAATTGTTGTAGGATGATGGATCATCCACACATAAAGCATGAACTTGAAGGAATATAATGTTTGCTTGAAAAACCATGATCAAGTAAGTTGTTAATCATATGGATCTAAGAATTTCATGAAGGATTTCTAAAGAAACCAAGTTAAAAATATAAGTTTCATTTGATCTTGGTTCTTACATAAACAAATCTTATTTTTAGTGGATAAACAAGTGTATGAACACTTGTGTAACAAGAAGAATGCATAAAGAAATATGTTTAGAAAATATGACAAGAAGTTGTAAACATCTAACTTCTTTAAAAATGAAGTTTTTAAAGAACTAATCATATTTTAGAGGGTAACAAGACTTACTAAGAATACTAGTAAGTTACTACAAATTTTTACAAATATTCAAGTTCATGAAGTAGTGGAAAATGCATGATTTTGGCAAGATTGGTAAGTAAAGGTTGTTTGTTGATGATTGTGAATTGATTGTGTTGATTTTTAGAAAAGAAAATGATATGCTTGAAAGCATGGAAACCTCCATTTTAAGGGGAAACTATGGCAAAATTTTCTAAAAATATAAACACTTAGAAAAATATTTTTAAACAAATATTTACAAGTGTATTTTAAACCATAAATTGTTACATAAACTTTGCCATAAATTTTGGTTACAAAAATACAAATATTGGAGGTTGGTTTTTACAAATAAAAGTGACTAAATGTGTATTTAGAAAATATATATTTAGAAGACACATATGTGTGATTATTTGTATACTTTGAATATTAGCTATATTATTTTAGGACTTGAAATAATATAACTCACAAAAATACCAAGAATTACCATACAAAATATTACCAAAATTCCAAGGAATAAATATACATACTTATACAAAATATTGATGAAACTGAACTATTAAATATAGGACTTACGAAATATTCCGGAAAATTTATTCACAAAGAATATTTTGGTAAATAATATTTTGGACACCAAGGAAATAAAAATGTGATTTTTACAATTACTACAAGAATATATCATATTTTTTACAAGAGAAAAATATATTATTTTTGGCAAGTATGAAATATATATATTTTTCTTGAAATTTTTAAGATATATTATTTATCATCATCATCATCATCATCATACTCAGTAAATCCCACCAATAGCAAAGCTAAGGTAGGGTCTGAGGAGGGTAAGATGTAGACAGCCTTACCTCTACCCGTTAGGAATAGAGAGGCTGCTTCCAGTGAGACACCCGGCTCGATAGCCATTATTCATTTTTAAGATATATTATTTATAAGAAATATATATTTTCTTACACAAACGTGAAATACAATATTCTTGGGAAAAATATACATTTTCTTAAATAAATATGAAGTATGTCATTTTTGGAAAAAATGAATATATATATATATATATATATATATATTCCAAGTTGAACTTGAAAATATATTACTTTTGGAACTTATAAGAGAATACAAATATTTTTTTGCCAACGAAAAATTTTAAATAATTTTTCTAAGTCATATTCCTTAAAATATATATTTTGGAAATATATATTGGATCTTTATTAGAGCATCCATAATAAGACCCACTAAAAACACCTAAAAACATGTCCAGTCAGCTGCCACATCAGAAAAACACTCACCCTTCAAAAACATCAAAAACCCACTCAATAAGAAAACATAAAAACACATAAAAACATTGCCACATCATCACCACCTTTTTAATTTTTAACCACACATTTACACCGCTTATTCTCTCTCTATATTATATATTAAAAGTACATGAGTTCTATCATTTACTCATTTTTTCTAGTTCTTGGAGAAAAACACCACCCAAAAAATGGGTATAAAAACATATCCCACAATAAGAAAAACATGAACATATGCCACATAGATATATAAAAACATTAAAAAATAGCTTATTGGAGATGCTCTTAAAGATAATATTTCGGAATAATTAATGTGAAATTTAGTATAAGGATACTTAATGAATACAATAAAAATACGTATACTCATACATATAAATACACACCGGAATACGACCCCAAAACATGGCAAAAATACACATGTATAAGATACCCCCATCCTTGGGAAGGAAATACAAGTATAAATACTTGGGAAGTATTATTACAATAATATTGATTAACAATTATTCCAAAATTTATAAATATAATTTAAGTTAAAATATTAGTTATTTTAACAAATAAATATATAACTTGGAATAATATCGAAGACACAAAAGAAACGTAACTCAGAAACATTAATACTAAGTTAAGGTACGGCCCGTTCGTCTAATAGACATTAGTACGTTGTAGGTAGTCGTGTTCGCCGAAGGAGTTTGAGTTACGATTGTTGAAGACGCAAGACTGTGAGTTCATGTCCCCCTTTTCTTTTAACTGTTTTCGTTTTACAACTTCGGGGTGAAGTACATGTTACAAATGATTACGATTACAAATGATTTACATATGAAATGAACTATCATGTGAAAGGGTAGGCGTTATCTTGAGACCATTAATCCTTTAGAAGGAACGAGGGGCATGAGTGATAGATCTTTTTGGGTGTTGCGAGCCCCACCCGTGGGTCCGCGAGTTGACCGCAAGTGGTGACTATGTCGTTCCATCCGGGAGGCCCGGTACGAAATACGCAATGGATTGAGCCTTCCTACACCGTTGCACACATATTGATGGCCTTGCAAACCATTAATTGATCTATTCATTTTCACATACGAACATACATACTTTCAATGATTACAAAGGTTATTCATACTCATAAACGAACACATGAACTCGCTCAACTTTTGTTGATGTTTTCAAACTACATGTATTGATCTGGCGGGCGTTCGAAGGTTTCAAGTGTTGTTAAGAATAAATGATGTCATCCATGGTCTTAGGGTTTGGTTAGGGTGTCCTATCCTGGACAAGACACCTCTTCCAAAGCTTCATTTTATTTAAAGTCTTTGTTGAGTCCTTGTGAACTCTTAAACAATTCGTATGGTTTGTAAAATTTGAATTTGGAGTCTTGTTTAAACAATGGCGTTTGTGATGTTTTCAAATCTATTTAATGCATGACGATCTATGGTTTTATCATATAGTTGTTGTTATGATTGAATGCAATGGTATTAAGAAAGTCACACAATAATCACGCTTCCTCAAAAGTCAGGGTGTGACATTACCAATACATCAAATATCACACATAAACATTAATATCAGTCAAATACAGCCTTTTACTCATTCACGACACGTGTTACATTTGTACGGTACAGCCTAAATAGCCGGGTGTCATAAAAATTACTCTACATGTGTATTAAAATTACTCTGCAAGTTTATCAAACAACATACAATTCAAAATTACCCTACAAAATCATTTGTAGAGTAATTACGATACTCTACAAAATTACCTTACAAGATCAAAATTACCATACAAGTTCATTTGTAAAGTAATTATCATACTCTATAAAATTACTTTACAAGATCAAAATTACCCTACAAGAACATTTTACAAAATTACCCTACAAGATCATTTGTAGAGTAATTTTGATAAATACTCTACGAGTAAATAATTACGAAATTGTCACCGCGTTTTTTTTTACATTTTCACCTTATTCGTACGTTTTGTATGATAAGGGTAGTTGTATTTGATCTTTTGTCTAATTTTTCAGTGGAATACATATATATAGGTACGGGATCCGGAGAAAACGCCCAAAAGTGTGGGAACGGTGAGAACGTATCCTGGCCCAACACGTGGCGCGAGATATGATCAGGGCGTGAGAGTTTTTTTGTCTCTTCAATCTTCTTTTATTTTCCCAACACGCTATAACATTTTCTGGCGTCTAAGATTATTTTGGCGTTAATTGTATTCATTAAACTTTTTGGCGTTGAATTCATTGTTTTTGTGTCACATAGATAATTTTTGGCATTATAGCGTTTTCTGGTCAATTTTTTTAGCATTTTGTGGCGTTGTACAATAATTCAATACGGGTCATTAATAACTTCAAAAGATTACAATAAGACCAAATGTTTTTTATGGCGTTTAGTCAATTTTTTTGGCGTTTAATACATTGACAAGGTGCTTTGCCAGCACCCGTTCTCACAGTTTTCATACTACTAGCGTTTTGGTGTATGTAGTTTTTGGCGTTTTATATAATAATGTATTTTATTTGTAGAGAATTAGATAACAAAACAACAGATAATTTGATAACAAAACAATATAAAATGAAAAGGAAAAAAAATTAAAAATGGTAATCTAATTTCTCATCCGAATCTTCACTGTCATCAGCCTCTTTTTCTTGAATTTGTTTTGGCATTTTGAACCTTTGAATACCTTAGCTAGATGTCAACTTTCCTACATAAACACCGTCTTTTTTAGACAAAGCTTGTTAGTGGCATCTTTTGTTTTGGTGTGATATTCTCGTTTGGTGGCATATCATTAAAGATCAACTCTTGCTTGAATGCTATTTATAATAATGGAGTCAAAAATAGCATTTTACACTTGTGTTGATCCCTTCATGCCATGCATATATTCATCAAGAACAAAGCTCACATGATGACATATTATTGTCATCAGTCTCTTTTTCTTGAATATTTGTCCATATCATTCAGCAAAAGATTATAGAGATAACCCCCTTAGAGAAGAATCGATTCAGTGAAAGCTTTGCCATCTGTGGTTATTTTAACTAACCATTTTGGCGTTTTAAAGTGAGTGGTTTCTAGAGAACATGACATTTGTTTTTCTAGGTGTGATCAATTCATTGTGTATAGACCCCTCTCTTATAGGAGTTTTTTGGCGCGTAGTTTAGGCGGGATTTTTTTATTATAATTAATGGTAGTAATAAAGTAACCGTCTTTTCAGTTACTGTTTGTATTTATTGTTTTGATCAGCTTTATCAGTTTCTAGGGTGATAGACGTCCCGTATTCCAAGTTTGGCATTTTTTAAATGGCGTTATGCAGACCAAGATGACAAAATACAATAACGGAGAAAATAAAATATTAAGCAGGAAAAATATTTTTTTGTTATTTCTGGCGTTTTGTAAGCAATAACTTTTTGTAGTATTTTTTGGTGTTTTGCAAATAAATAGATAAATATATCATTTAATTATCTTAAAAAAAGAAGATTACACAGAAGAAAAAAAATTAAAGCCCTTCGCCAGAAGGTACTTTATCCGAGAAGTATCCATCACTTGCGTCATCTTCTTCCTCGGAGTCTTCATCTGGATCTTCATCCATGTCATCACCTTCACCTTCATCGGCTTCTTGTTCCTGAAGATTCTGAAGCCTCAATTTGAACATGTCTTGCATTAACGCCAATTTTGAGTCCATTTATGTGTTCAAACAAGTGGCGTTATGCAATTCTTCCATGAACCCAAGCACCTGCTTTGTCATGATGTTTTCAAGCCAGTAGTCTTCCTGCTCTCCGTTGTCGTATATAACGGTCACCATGTCTGTTTCATCATCAAAACGCCATGATGTCATGACAGGGTCCGGCTTTACATCTACTTTGATTGGTCCAAATTTCCTTGTTAATGTTTTCATAAGCATACGTGTTTCATGGCATTCGTTATCCAGAGCGATGCCAAGAGATATGATACCCATCTGTACATCTTCTTCCATCTTCAAAATTGCCTTGATCGTCCTAACATACACCCTCCTTCTGTTGTCAAAACGCAGGACGAATCGCCTGATTGCCAGAGTGTATCTCCACCAAATGATTGTTTCCATTTTTGGCGTTTTGGTTAAATTGGCGTTTTTGGTTAAAGATGTTTTTGTAGAAATGATAGATTGAAGTGATTATGGAAGCGATGTTTTACATCGTTTATATAATGATGTTTTTTGCGCGTAATTTATGAGGGAATTTCTTCTAATAAATGTTAATAACTGAAATTCAGTTACTGTGTTGTTTCCTCTTCCTGTAATATCCAACGCGTTTTATCACTAATTTTTGGCGTTTTATTTGTAATGGCGTTTTATTTTTTTGAATGGCGTGTTATCATTTGTTAGCGTTTTGAATTTGAGCGGTAAAAGACCCTTTTACCCTTAATGAAGCGTGTCCCACATAATAAAATTGATGTTATTTACGTAAACACCACCGCGCAATCTAGTCCATGGATTGTTTTGATCTGACGATCCATAAGCGTTCTCACCGTTCTCACACTTTCCCCTGTTTTCTCTAAATTCTGGCCCTGTATATTATATATATATAGGGTTGAGTTCATTTCAGAACTCTAAATAACTACAGAACTTTCAGAACTCCTAATAAATAATCATTTTATATATAAGTTTTTGTATTTAGGATATTTTTATCATCTATTATATGTATTTCTTTGATTACATACATGTTAAAAGTAGTTTACAAATGTTTAATTGTCAAAATTATATATATGTGTCATAACTAATTACATATATGTAAAAAAACTAGTTTACATATGTGTAATTATAAAATTACATATAAAAAATGATAAAATTACTCTTAACATGTATATAATCGTAAAAATACACATAATAAATGATAAAATTATCCTAAATATAAAAATATATAAATAAAAAGATTGCTTATTAGGAGTTTTGCGAGTTCTGTAAATATTTATGGTTCTGAAATGATCCTGGCCCTATATATATATATATATATATATATAGGGTCAGGTTCATTTGAGAACCACCATTATTGTGAGAACCATGAGGACCAATGTGAACACACCAAAAAAACCTTAAAAAACCTAAAAAAAAACCCAACCCCCCAAGCTAAATGCTAAAAACTAAACCCTCCAAAAAAAAAACCTAACCCCCCCCCCACCCAAGCTAAAATGCTAAAAACTAAACCCCCAAAAAAATCTAAAAAACACACAATTTTTTTTAATATTTTTTAGCTAAAAATCGCTACTTTTAGTAGCCAATTTTTTTTTGTAACGAAAATTAGCGATTTTTGGCTAACAAATATTTAAAAAAAACTTTTGTGTGTGTTTTTTTAGCTATTTTTTATGTATTTTTGGTTGTGTTCACATTGGTTCTCGCGGTTCTCGCAATAAAGGGTGGTTCCTAACGGATCCTTCTCCTATATAAATATAGGGGAAGGCTAAAACGAAAACCCACTTGAGTTGTGTAAACTCAAGTCGGTTTTCGATTTATCTTTCACCTATATATATATATATAGTGAAAGTTTCATTGGGGAACACTAAAAAAGTGGACAACCGGGGAACACTCTTAAAATTCAACTTAACATGTTAAAAATCAACTTTTTCTAATTTTTTCGACGCTTTTCCTTATAAATACATGTAGAAACATTTTTAATAAAAAAATAAAAAAAAAAGTTTAAAAAACAGTTATAAAAATACATCGTATAAAATTACTTAACATGTTAAAAAACAAATTTTTAAATTTTTTTCAACGCTTTTGCTTATAAAATGGGTAGAAACTACTGCAATAAAAAAAATTTGTAAAACAAAAAAAATTAAGCCTTTTTTAACCGTTTTCTTATATTTTTAGTTTTTAATTTTTTTTTATTAAAATTGCTTCTACAAGTATTTATAAGGAAAAACGTCGCAAAAATTTAAAAAAATGATTTTTAACATGTTAAGTTAAATCTTTAAGAGTGTTCCTCAGTTCCCCACTTTTTTAGTGTTCCCTAATGAACCTCACACTATATATATATGACAAAGATCCGTTAGGAACCACCCTTTATTCCGAGAACCAATGTGAACACAACAAAAAAAATACCTAAAAATAGCTAAAAAACACACAAAAATAAATTTATTAAAAAAATAGCTACTTTTAGTAGCAAAAAAAAATTTAAAAAAAAATTTTTGCTACTAAAAGTAGCGATTTTAACTTAAAAAACATTTAAAAAAAATTTGTGTGTTTTTTTGATTTTTTTAGGTTTTTTTTTTGTTTAGTTTTTAGCATTTTAGCTTTGGGGGGGGGGGGGGGGTGGGGGGTTTAGGTTTTTGGGGGGTGGGGGGGGGGTTAGTTTTTTTTAGCTATTTTAGGTTGTGTTCACGTTGGTTCTCACAATAAAGGTGGTTCTCGCATGAACCTTACCCTATATATATATATATATAGGGAGCCGCTAAAATGAAAACCACCCCCAGTTGTAAGAACCATGAGAACCACTCTCCACCAATCACACCATGCCACATATACACTATTATTTAAAATCCAAAAGGATATTTTGGTAATTTACTCTATATGTCAAATCTGATTCTCTCTCTCTCTTACAGAAAAAGTCAGATATATTTGAATTGTTTCTCTCTCTTTATATCACAATCTCTAGATCTCTCTCCTGATTCCTCTGTTTTCCCCAAATACCCAAACCAAAATCCCCCTTCAAACCCTCCCACCATCCACAGATCAAAGGTTCAAGTGCTCAAACACACACATACAAAGCATCGGCATCCCCTTTCTTCTCTCCCTTCTCCGCCGCCCACAACCACCCTTCTCCGCCGCCCACAACCACCCTTTTACGATGAAGGTAGGTTCAGTCATTGATGAAGGTACTCATCTAACTCATAAAAATGTTTTGTTTGTTTCTGTTAATTATGCGATCGATCACACGAATCCTGAAGTGAAGTGGGAGCATCGTGTTATTAGCTTGGATGTATGAGGTTAATATGCTTGTGAGATGAAGATTACCTTGAAATTGTGTACAAAATCGGTTGATATTCTAAGTTTGGTTTATATTTGTGCTTTTCTCTTTCTAATTTTGTGATAGACAGAAGTCGGTTTGGGGACTAGGGTTTTAAATCATATTATAATGAGTGTTAATTATGCACCAAAATGATAGGTCTTGTCTGTTAGTTTAGCCGTTTAGGTTTATGCTTTGCTTCTTATAATTTTTTGCTTCTTATACTTTTTCAATGTGAAAACTTACTAGATTAACAGATTTTGTGTAATAAGAGACCAAATTAATCATTGTTCGTTGTTTGATGTATTTTTTTACGTGTATGATGAATGTGTGTCTATGTTGCAGGTGGTGGTGTAGTGGCGGTGTGGGGGTTGGACTGGGTTTGCCCTAGAGAGAGAGAGTAGAGAGAAAGAGAGTGTGTGTTAGAGAGAGTGTGTGGGTTTTCCTTTGATTTGGGTATTCTTTATGAAATGAGTATTGGGAGTTTTATTAGAGATGTTTTGTGTGCTTCTGTTGGCTGGCTTCGATGTCGACTGTTTTTAAAGGTGACCGATTTTGCAAGCGGTGCCGATGGTGCCCGGGTGGTGCCCCGTGGTGCCCGCTTGGTGCCGGTGGTGCCCGATCGAAAAGTTGTCGAATTTGTGTGAGGTTTGTCTGCTACTTTTGATATTGGGGGGTTGAGATTGGCAGTGATAGTTTGAAACAATTTTTCTGACAAATTGATGACGATGGCGCGGCAAGGATGGTGGAGGGTAGGTTTTTGAACCTGCAACCCACTTTGCAGCCTTGATTATTGAAAACTTTGAGCCAAACCCCGTTTTTTTTAAAGATCGACACATTTGTTTTGATTTTTGTTGTTGGGTTTTTTACATTTTTTTCCCAGTCGATGAGGATAAGTTCAATCTATCTAAGACACCTACCGAGTTGTGATTTCTGGGTGCGTTCGTTTTGTGTAAAAAAGTTTTTGTAAAAAAAAAGTTAAAACCGTAAACTTTTTAACGTAAAATGTAAACTTTTTAACGTAAAAACGTAAAACGTAAGGTTTTTAACGTAAAGCGTAAAACGTAAACTTCTTAACGTAAAGCGTAAAACGTAAACTTCTTAACGTAAAGCGTAAAACGTAAACTTCTTAACGTAAAGCGTAAAACGTAAAACTTTTTTTACGTAAATTGTAAAAGGTAAAAAAAACCGTGTGATAAAACGGCGCCTAAACAAGGGGCGTGAATACGGGGCATAAAAACGCCGCGTAAAAAAATGGGACGTAAAAAACGGTGCGTTAAAACGGCGCGTTAAAAAAACGACGCGTGAAAAAGTTGGGCGTAAAAACGGCGTGCAAAAACAGCGCGTTAAAAACGACGCGTGAAAAAGTCGGGCGTAAAAACGGCATGCAAAAACCGGCGCGCAAAAAAATTGTTTTGCTAAAAAATCTGAATTTAAAATGTTTTTTAATAAAAAAATTCTATTCAAAAAAATCAAGAAATATAATAATACAAAAAAGTAATAAAAAACAATAAAGACAAAAAGACAAAAATGAGTAAATTTACTAAACTAACATTTTGGATTAAAATATTAAAGACATAATAAGACAAAAAGTATTTAATATTAGTTTTTATTACTTTTAATCTCATCCATCCATCTTGAAGATCTAATGGTTGAAAAGTGGTTCTCTCGGTTCTTACAACTGGGGGTGATTTTCATTTTAGCGGTCCCCTATATATATAGGGTTAGGTTAACGTACAATATCCCTTATCGTACAATATGTACGCGTTCATCTCAGCCGTCAGATCTTCATCCCACATTGAAATCGCATGTTGGTTTTTTGTAACAATTTCGCATGCTGATTTTTTAACATGCGAATTCATAAAAATTACCACATGCGAAATTGTTACAAAAAACCAACATGCGATTTCATCAAAATTATCACATGTGAAATTGTTAATAAAAACCAACATGCGATTTCATCAAAATTATCATATGCGATTTCATACATGCTATTTTATAACATGCGATTTCACTATATCGTACGTATTGTACGTTAAGGGATATTGTATTTTACACTTTCACTATATATATATATGTGTATATATATATATGTGTATATATATATATATAGGGTGGAGTTCGGCTACAAAGTCCATTTTTCCTACAAAGTGTATAGAGTCGTACAACACCACAATTTCAGCCATAAAACAGACTCAAAACCCACAAATAACAGAGTGAAGATTACTAAAACACAATATCCAAACCCTAACAGTCCATAAAAACTTCAAACACACCATCGTAGAACTATGCATATAAAACACAACATGATAATCAACATAAAACACATTAATGTTAGTTATTCGATAATCAAAGCTTCATCATCCAAAACACAACACAAAACCCATAAATATGGCGTTTTAGTAATCTTCACTTTGTTATTGGTGGGTTTTGAGTGTGTTTTGTGGTTGACATTACGGTGTTTTATGACTTTTTACACTTTGTAGGAAAAATGGACTTTGTAGTCAACTCTCACCATATATATATATATATATATATATATATATATATATATATATATATTGAATTAAAACAAACATGTGTGCCGGGTCTGGTGACTGGAGCGCTCCGCTAACATGGTATGCATACAGACTTGTAAGGTATTAGCACATCAAATTAAATCAAGTAAAAAGGTTAAGAAAGAA